>JAPYYT010002400.1:0-35163 GCA_030522565.1 Ceratosolen corneri | reverse complement strand
CTCTCTCCTCTCTCTCCACTCTCTCTCACCACTCTCTCTCCTCTCTCCTCTCTCTCCACTCTCTCTCACCACTCTCTCTCGCTCCCTCTCTCTCTCACTCACACGCACCCACGCACGCACGCACCCACTCGCACGCACGCACCCACTCACACGCACTCGCGCGCTGCCCTTGCCGATAATCATCAGTCATTGGAAGTATTTGCCGTTGAATTAATTTGCAATGTGACCTTGTCATTAAAGTAAGAGCTTGTATTTCTGGGTTCTAACGGTCTAAGCTTGGAATATGGTCGTATCTACAGCTGCACAACATCGAGAAGTAATATCGTGAGACATAATTACAAACAAAATTGGCAAATACAAGTACAAAAATACATGCATAGGGTATATTATAATACTCTTTCAGTCTATCGTTTGCTGACGTGCAGGTTTCCATTCGTCTAGATCTAAGCAACTTTCGATCGACATCTCATCGGTATTTATCTCTATTGACTAAGCTTAAGCACGGTTATATAATACGGGGAATAAAGATTATTTGATTAATCGGATGATATTGGCACATAAACTTTAGGCTCGCTCGTACAAACTGAAGCTAAAGTGTTTTCTAACCATTTAAACTATAAACTGGATTTTTCACCTACTACTATGAATCTGTTGACTATGTACCGCTGTTACATTTTTCTTCTTGAGATTTGAAACAAACGAAAGTCAATTACAAAATGCCATATCTGGACTCCTTCGCTTCCGGTTTGAGCGATTCACGACTTCAACCGGAATAAAATAACTCGTATTTACGTACTAGGTACTTTTTACCCTCTCTCTCTCTATCTTTTCTTTTTTGCAAATCGTCTTCGAACATAGTTTATCCAAAATAATAACATTTCACAGAAGCGAGCGCAATTATTTATCCAATTATTTAGCCACTGATTACGTTACGTATTATTTTGGACGACTAATGTTCATCTCCAAGCCAATTAGCGACCGCCTTGGAGCTCCTCCTCTCAGACTCGGATGGTAAAAGTGAGAAAGAGCGTAGTATAGTTTAAAGTAAGTGAAATGAGGGCGCAGAGGTGAAGCCGAGTGGCTAGGCTCGGCCTCCACTTGGCAACAACAATGGCCGCTAATGGACTGGAGACTCGAGCGATCCAGGCACCTTGAGTCAACGGGATCCCGAGATCCCGTAGACCGGGATCTTGAGGTCAATGGAGCCAATGGTAATTGGTGGGGACTTACTATGAAGGCGCATGCTCGACGTCCGTCGATATGAGAGTGGGCGTGTGTCCGAAGCCGAATCCCTTGGGTCCGAAGAGCTTGCCGTAGCAGGCGCGACAGTGGATTTCCCTGTCGGGGCCGTCGCAGGCCAGCATCGAGTCCAGGGGCCTGTGGCACTCGGCGCAGTTGAAGCACTTCTTGTGCCACATCGTGCCCTTGGCCAGCTGCTGCTCGGCCATGAACACCATGCCGCCGCAGCGGGGACAACCCTTGCCGGCCGGAGCCGGGATCGAGGTCGTGTCCGGATTGTAGAACGGACGGTTCGCTGAGATTTCGTCCTCCCTGGGCATAGATATTTCACCTTGCTTTATGCTTAATTTGGCTTTCTCGGTCGCGGCTCTTACTTGGGGGTGGGGGGGGGGGGGGAGTCGTACTTGGCAGTGACGACGTTGGGCGTGGAGCGCGAGAGACCAGTCGAGTGTGATTTACTTTACTACTTCTTTACTAGTCTTTCGATTATCTATTACTAGATATTCGATTATCTATTGCTAGATATTCGATTATCTATTGCTAGATTTGCCTAATATTTTGGGTAAATTGCATTTTTCATTCGAGCGATTTGAGCTACGTTATGTGGCAGTTGAGGTATTAAAATTTGGCGAGAAATCGCAGGAGCGTCTTAACAATAACTCCGTAATACTTAATGAGGACTCGATTATTAACGACGACGATAATGAAGTACTTGAATATTTGAAGTAAGTCGGTTGATAATTACTGATATTGGTCAAACGTACATTTGCCTTGTTTTCCATTAGGGATTGCATTACAGGCGCTATTGAATTACTTTCATGCCGAATGCTCCTTCGGATAGTTGTCAATGAAGGGACAATGGAGAGAATGGAAAGAATTTACAATAAGTCAGAGTAAAAGCTGCATTGAGCTCACTCTCGGCAGATTTCCGCTGCTGCTTTAATAATAATTTGCAGCAACAAAAGTCCAACAGATAAAATAACCGAGCACTCGACTTGTGCAATAAAGAGGCGAATTGTCGTAAAATGTTTAAATACATCGCTGCCAGCATTTCTCGACTAATGTACACAATCGACTTGCCTCTCTGCACCCTTTGAGCTTCGCTCGTGTGACTCACGTGAGGCCGTCGGTCTGGAGGAATCCGGAGCCGCAGGCGAATCCGTATCCGTGGGGTCCCCACTTCTTGCCGTAGCAGGTCTTGCAGTATACGTCCTTGTCCGGGCCGTCGCAGGCTATGATCGAGTCGAGGGTCTTGGTGCAGTCCCGGCACTTGTAGCACTTCCTGTGCCACTCCCGGCCTTTGGAAAGCACCTGCTCGGCGGCGAATACCACACCGCCGCAGCGAGGACAACCCTTGCCGGGCGGTGCCATTATCGCAGCGGTGTCGGCCACCAGGGCGCGCGTCGACGACTCGTTACTAATCATTAAGCACACACACTCTCAACAACTGGCAGCCGGAAATCTCGTCCGGATGACAGCGGCCGTATTCACGTAAGGCGGCCACGGATGTCACTCACCTGCCTTACCTTCGTGGTCGCACGGAGCTACTCCCGCCCGAGTTAATAATTTCGTTATCCTCGCACTCATCATACCACATTATCGAAATGTCCGGGTACTAAGTTGGCATCCTTTTTAGTTGGAGATGCTGCCTATTTTCGTTTCCCTGTTCAATGACTCGTGTGTACGGGGGGGAGGGGGGGGATTCGAAGCTTGATCGCCGCGATCTCAATTATGGAGGGAGGCAGTAGTATTTCAGAGTTTCGTTTAAATCGAAATACTCGTTTGGCTTTGAGCTTGGCTCGTGCGACCATAAATTTAAGACACTCGGACTTTTCTTAACGAAAGCAGTAATTATAGCCATAGTTTTATTATGGGTAAAATAATAAGTGTTATGTGCTAATACACACTTTCATTGTCACTGTATTTCACTATCAAAAGCTACGGAATGCATAAATTATTAATGAATTTTTCCACTCTACTATTTACTTATTAGCATAGAAAATTTGCACGTGTGTGCATCTTTATTGTCGAATTAACGATTCAAACACTCTTATTAATAAAACTATCATTGTAATTAAGAACTTTCGTTACTTTAAAAACATCGTTCAATGATTAATCAAACAATAGATTGAAAATGCCGGGCAGCTATGTGTTTTAGTGTATTAGTCTTCTAAATGGCAAAGCAAAGACTATTTAATGAAATTTAATTGCAATTTTATTAAAAAATCATGTGTTATGTGGATATATCTTATTTTTGGGATAAGAGCGGATTTTCAATAATAGCGCACAATATCTCGACTTTTTTTTCTCAATCTATAAGACACTAACGATCGCGGTGTTATTAAATTTTATCGCGAGTGCTTTACTTATCAATTTATACGAAGAACAATTTAACGTTTACGCTTCGGCATATTTATTTATTTACTTGAATTTAAGCTTTTGTATTTAATTTGAATAGTAGTAGACGACATGGCGATGTGGTTTGATATTACATTACGTCGAATCCGTATTGTGAATTATTACTGGATATGACTGAAAATCCACTAATATTAAATAAAATCATGCAAGAGCGAGGAAAATTATGCAAGCTAAAGTAAAATAGAACTGTCAGGAATTATTCAATTGAATAAAAATTTATGACAGTTTTGCATTAAACTTGAATTGTTCGATTCTCGTTATCCTATATTGTATAAGATAAAAAAGCAGAATATATTAAAAAGCCTTAAGAAATACCTAAATTAAATAGTAAATTAATGAAATTATTTAATAAAGAAAAAAAAAAAAAGAAAAAAAAATAAAATGAAAGAAAATGTGATCCGCCATATTTTAATCATAAACGGTTATGATTAAACACACACATTCCATGCAAATGTATCATAAGGATACAAATTTTTAAACTAAAACTCTTAATGGGAGTCAACACTTATGAAATAATAATGCTAATAATAATACATTGATTATGTGACATTTTTAAGCAAAAATATGCGAATACCAAGAAAATTTAATTACATGACATTGATGATTAGTGATTGTTTGCATTATTAATCGAAGTTGTTAATTAGAACAGAGGTAAAATAGATGATATAGAACGATAAATACTACAAGTATTAAGACGATGTGACGATAGTTTACAAAAATGTTTAAAAAAAAAATTCAAAAATCAATAAAATCGTAGCTTACGGAGAAGAAAAAATTGAAACAATATAATGTCATAGATTCATTCTAATTCACGAAAATTAATTAAATACACCTTTCCATAAACGCCAAAGCACATTTGCTTTATTTTCTTTTCTCTTTTTGTTAAATTTTAAATCATAATTTAAGTGAACGAGTAACGAGTATTTTTCTGCTTATTGATAGTAAGAAAGATTGTTAATATACTTAATAATAATTTAATGTACTTTGCAAGATATATTAATATACAAGGGACGTCTTTTCCATTTATTAATCACTGTAACCTGACATATATCGTCAACTCTGATCTACTATTTTATGTCAGAAAAGGAAAGAAATCGGCGTCGTTTTTTAGCTCAGTTATGTCTTGTACAATTATACCAACATTGTAATATTTTTTTTTTTGAAATTAGATGCAGCAGATTCATTAAGAATATCTTTAATACGTCTGCGGGTAATATTTTAGTTTCGTTCGACAAAAATTCTGCAATTGTTGTGGATCATTGTCGAAATGCTTAATTAAGATTCTTCGTGAAGGAGAATATTCTCAAAAGCCGCGAACGATTTACTCGAAAATAAATGATAGTATGCGAAATGGGAATCTGATTAATATTTGCCAGCGTAACGTGAATAATTATTAGTCATAAAAATCACAATCGATGTGGGTTTAGCTGACTGATCAAGACAACATTTAAGTTTAACATTAAACATGGAAGTAAAAGTAACAGGAAGATAAAAGTACCAGTTACGAATGTGCTTGTAAACTCAGTACAAATAAGTTGTAATAACGCTTCGTCAATGTTCGTGGGTCGCGGGAACTAAGAAATAGATCGTAGTCGTTAAAAAATTTAAACCACGCAGTCATCGGTCAATAAAAATTCAACGTTAAAAGTAATAATATAACATTGCATTGGTACGTGTCTCGATGGAATGTTCAGCAGTGGCATTTCCGTTAAGCGATAAAGTCAAATAGATGCGAGACTTCCGAGCGACGAAATCGAGCGAATATTTGATGGCGCGCTGACTCTGGTACTTTTAGCTTGGTGAAAACGGCATTAAGCAACGGGGTTTTCCGGGGTTTTCCGTACCCCTCGTCCTCTATATCGCTCTGCAGCCCGATCCACATGATTCCGGCATGACCAATTCCGCGCGGACCGAATTTCTTCGGATAGCAAGCTGTTAAGCAGAGAGAAAAAGACAAAAAGCGCATCATATATAATGTAGAATGAGTGAAAGAGATTGAAAAATAATGGTTTGAAAAAAATAGTGGTGGTGGTGGTGGTGGTCGTGATGGTGATGGTGGTGGTGATGATGGTGGTGATGGTGATGGTGGTGGTGGTGATGGTGGTGGTGGTAGTGGTAGTGGTAGAGGATGCAGAAGCAGAAGAAGAAGAAGAAGAAGATGATGATGATGATGATGACGACGATGACGATTATGTAGATGTAATGGTAAATGTAGATGTAGAAGTGGATGTAGAAGAGGGCGTAGGAGAAGACGTGATGCCGAGGAGGAGAGCAAGGAGTGACCGACGGTCGACGTCGCCGCACATCGATCCACTTATTCGTCAAATTATTCAAATTTTGCTCGCCCTTGCGATTTCTTGACGCGCGCTTTATGAAAGTCCGCCGTTAAAGAGCCTTTGCCATTAATAGCCCGTCAAGCAACGCCGTAAGGTATTTATTCCTAGGCGATTGTTTGGAACTCGCGGCATTCGTAATCCCGAATCGCGCGGCCAATCAACCAATGAATTACTCGAGCGATATGCGCCCAGCATGTGAAATCCACGTGAGCGCGACGTAAAAGCATTCGACCTTCAAAGGCGCAACAAAGACTTTCCAAAGGCCGATGAAAGCCTAATTCCCCGCATCCTGTTCCCGTCCCCGTACCGTCCCCGTACCGTCCCCGTACCGTCCCCGTACCGTCCCCGTACCGTCCCCGGCGACGCGACGCCCGGTCCTCCTCGCTCGCCCACCTCCTCCTCTCCTCGCCTCGTGAACAAGACCCACCCGTAGGCGTAGCAGTCGCTCTGCAGGGCGCCACCACCTTGGCCGTAGCCGTAGCCTTTCGGGCCGAACTTCTTTCCGTAGCACACTGGGGGATCAAGGCGCATTAGAGGTCGGGTTGCTTGTCGTGGCGCAGCCCGCGAACGATGCGATGCACCCGTCGGTTGCGCGGCCCGAGGGCGCACAATAGCGCGCGCGCATTATTGCGCGGGCAGGGCTAGCACAGATGGTTCTCAGATTGGGGTGGATTGTGAGGCTCGCGGCGCTCGGGTGTGAACCTTTCGAGGCGATTCGAGCGAGATTCGGGGCCGGGGTGCATTGCATCGTTTGCAGGGTAAGGGCGTCAACCGCGTGTCTCACCTTTGCAATAGATATCCTTATCAGGACCTTCGCAGCAGTTACGAGAGTCCAGTCTCTTGGAGCAGGTGCCACACTTAAAGCATTCCCTGTGCCATTGCTGGGTGGGAGACAAAGGGGAGCGAGGGTTAGTCACTGTGTGCTCCTTGGATAAAAAAGAGGGGGGCGGCGGGGGGCGGGGTGGCGTTGGAAATTGGGGGACGACGAACTTTAATGTGTTATTTAATCAACGATTTACTCTCTATTAATGCCATACTTCGAGGCAGCGATTTAAGCGCTACCGTCTGTTCATTGATTATGCAAGTTCGTTCGCACTCTTTCAAAAAAGAGACATTCGTTGTTATTGACAGGACGATAATAATAATTTTACAAGGTCATTAGTCAGACTTTAAAATACTCTTTGGTGCTATTGACATTTGAATTATACGTATATTATAGTGATTAATATAATTCGTATGGAGGAGCATAGGATGCCTGCTCCTTACAGCTGAAACCATAGGAAACAGCGGTAGTTATTATATTTAAAGGCCCCTTACAAGATTAACGACAATCTGATTATTATTTATTTGATTATGTTTATAAATAAATATCTGCATAATCAAGCATCGCTTGCGTCTTTAATTCATTGCGTATTTAAATATTGAGAGCTCTTGTGATATTTATTATTCTCCAGCTCGATTATTATAGTACCTCGGTGATTGGATAAAATCAATGCAATACTGCTTAAAAATCTAATTTAGCCTTAAATGTCTTAATTTCTCGTTATAAGTTACTTTCTCGATGCGCATTTCTCAAATCACGAAAAATCTTAACTCAATAGCCACATTCGGCACTCGAACCGAGCACACCACATACACGTAGCGTGTATTATTTATTTACGACAGGCAGTCGAAATAAGAGTAAAAGATTCGCGTAGTATTATTTGATCGAAGGAGAATTAATTTTCTTGAACATTAATAAAATCCATACGACTATGGTGATAAAGTCGTATATATACTCGACAATGAAGCAAATTCAAAGCAATCGGTAAGCAAGTGATGCAATGACGGAAATGGTCTTTAATACCGAGTCTGAAATTTCGCAAAAAGGGAGAAGATGGGGAACGTTAGGAAGGAGGTGAAAATGAAAACATTGTTGATTCGACGAGTCGAGCTCAGCTAAATCCAGACGACAGTCCGACAGCTTTCGCAAAACAGCCGTTTGCCATACGGATAGGCGCGCGCGCGCGCGCGCTCATACAAATGCGCGCGTACGCACACATATGCCGACGTACACGGATACGTAGATCAGAGAGAGAGAGAGAGAGAGAGGAGAGCGTCGTGAAATGAAGCGTGGATGAGGGGCCGAGGGAGGGTGGTGCAAGGGGGGGTGGCGAGTGATTGGGCGAGCAGCGCAATGTTTGCACGTACGTTCGAGGCGGCATCGTCGGCACCGGCCAAGAGATAATAGACCGAGCGACAAAATCGGCTCGCTTAAGCATACACGCGAGTGCGCGTGTCCTCGACGAATGAAATTACTGGCGAGGGCTAGCGTAGCCGTCCGCGCCCTGCCCATGTACGCGTGTTTTCCCAAACGACGAACCTGCCTTTCCTCGTCCCTCGCCTCCCCCCCACCACCCCCACCCCTTCCTGCACCCACCCCCACCCCCACCCCCCTCCGCCTCGTAAATTTATAAGAGTACGGGCAGGGGATGGGGAATGGGCGAGGGGCTGCCGTTTGGTACCATAATAAGTGTGTGGGTGGGGATGTGGATTTGTGCCACGAGAGCCGTGGGTCAGCGGGCGGCACGTGTACATGGAGAAACGGGCATAATGCCTTAATTTTATTTTTAAATTTCCTAGGTCCGACCGACATTCTAATTTTAGAGGGGTCAAGTGGATGCAGCCACTTTATGTATTCCGTCTTAAAGTGTACCAGCGATTATGAGAGCGAGGCATTTGACGATATTTATCAGTTATTTTGCGCGCTCTTCCCGTTCATCTATAAATCTGTTGATTTCACAGCGTTGCGAGGATTCTAGAAATTTGCGGCTATTTAATAGTCCGAATGCTACTAGCCGTGCTTATAATAAGGCTAAGATATTTTCAAACTCTTATCTTTTGTCTCTTATCTATTGACTATAATGTTAAGTGAGAATTTCTTAGCCTTAAACGCTACTTTTTCGACAAAAATCATTTAAATAATAAGCAGGCTTGGAATAAATGGCTCGGCATTGTAGCTCCAGTGCTATAAAGTAGTACCAAGATATAGGCGAGAAGTAAATTGGAACAATGTCATTATTTTTTACTCGATTATTATAAATAACGCAATGTATTAAGACGGTTTTGGAATGTACTAAGAACTTTGCACGCGAAGCCAAATATAATAATTTGCGACTAATGTCCAACTACGTATATTCGAATGAAAATCGCGGGAAATTTTAAATGAATTTTTTAGTGCACAAGAAGAGGAGAGTAATTGAAAGTAATTAGCGTAAGGTGAAACCAACAGTCATCATTGCAATATCAAGTTAAATATCAATATGGTAGGGTGGATGAAGGGAAGTGGAAAAATTCAGGGACACGTAAACAATTAATCGGGCGCTTAATCGAAGTAGAAGGGAAAAGTGAGTCGTGAGTTTGGCTTTTTTTTAAAATTTATTAGTTTTAGTGACAGGACGAATATCAAAGTATACCTCGGCAATAAATTTCGCGATCGCGACCATCGCAATGTAACGTGGAGTCCAGAGTCCGCTGACAGATTCTGCACTTGTAGCATTGTTTATGGTAGGCCTAATCACAAGAAGCAGCAATAACTACGTGGCTGCTCAATTCCTCTCACTTCTTGCTTATCGTTTATTCCCAATTCAATGATCGACCGCCCGTATGCCCACTGGCTAATTACAATTGGCTTTTACTCGTCTTGCTCTTCCTGTCACTACACAAGCTACTACTACTACGCTCGTGTCCTCCAATTTAATCTCATTTTTTCCAAATTCACGTGTCACTCGCCATTGACTAGGAACATTCAAAGACAAGCATTGTAGCTTTCGTCCAATTGCACAACTAGATGTCTAATTAAATATGTATTTTAACTTCCAACCGACACTCGTGTACTATAAGAAATTGGGTACTGCACTATGAGTTTTATAAGTTGTTAAACTGCTGTAATTGATTATTAGATGAGACGCGGATACTTAACCTTCATCCAATTATTAAGTAAAAACATTCATGCTTTATTTCCCATGCCAATTTTATGTCAATTTTTCATCTCTACGAGATTAAAGACAATCAATAGAGGAGTGACGTTAACAAACAACACCGAGCTTTGTTTCTTCTCTCTTTTTTTTTTGTTTTTCAACTAACTTTTTGTCGCAGTTAAAGTAATGTTAAGAAAAACAATTGAAAAGAAAAAATTACATTTCTAAAATTCAATTGAAAATACTCCTGTAATTATATTGATATGAACAATTTCATTCAAACAATGCTTCATTTATCGAATTAATTATTAAATAACTGGAATAGATTTTTAGCCGGTAAATATAAAGCAGGAACGATTAATATCACCTACAGGAATATGTTATTTATGCAATTTTTTCTTAGAACAAATACTTAGAACAAATGTTTACCATTATTATACATTTTGGAAACGAGGGTTAACCATTTCATGTATTATATTGACACTCGTTAATGTCAGAAGAAATCTTGCTGCACTTAATGTGAAAAAACGTCTAAAAGTTAGATTATCAAGGTGCTTTAATTTTTCTCCGACTACAATTGTTTATCCATTTCGAATAACTCATATTTATCTCTGTCCACTGCAGTCAGTTTAATTCTAGATCCACAGCTGACTGACGCAAGTTCGAGAGATCATATATTCCTATTCCCTCTCAGTGCATGCGATTTTGATTTATAATAATGTAGGAGCAAGTCTTGGTATTATAGTGTCGTTGGTTGGTTAGCTAATAAATACTTCTTGGCGCCATGTTGGTGCGATCCCATCGCGACATTTGCGTAAGAAGCGGAGCGCGGATTCTAATTTTGGTTCTGGCATCATTTTTGGGGCCGCGCACGACGCCCGACTGCCGGCATTTTTGGCGCTTCCGAATTTCAAAATATCCCGGCGAGGGAGCAAAAGGGAAGGAAGGGATGCGCGTGGGACGCGGTTATGACTCGGTGCTATAAATGTGCGCCGCTGACGATTTTCCTCGCTCGCTCTGCTCATTTATGCTCTTACGCAATATACTGGATGGTTCATATTACCTTCGTAATCCGCTCTTCGAATTTGCATTTACAACAATCGTGAATATGACATCCTTTGGCCATTATTATTATGATTATTATTATTATTATTATTATTATTATTATACCTTTAGGAAAAATATCCGACGAATTATTTCGAGGGAGCTGCCATTATAGAATAAGGATGTCAGCTCCGCTTGGCAATGCCAATTCCCGTAAGCCTAAATAATCGAATTCTCTCTCAACAAATAGCATAATAATCGCTATGCTATTATTCAAAAATTAACATAAACTGATGAAAATCGGTGTAATGTCAATTAATTAATATGTATATATATGTATATATGAATTTATGACTCTTTAATTATATTAATATTGTAAGGTTCAACTTAAATGTCCGGGCGATTAATATTCACGTGTGAAAGGATAATTATTAAATATAATAAGAAGCTGCTATACTTTCTCTTTTAAATACGAGCTGAAATTCTTTGGGGGTCATCGATTTAGTTAGCGTCATCGATGGAATGGTAAAGAGTGCACAGGTATTAAGCTCGGTACAAGTGAGGAAGATTATAGATTATACCTTGAATGCCTGATGGGCCTGTATTTATAAAACCTAAATTATTTCATCCTGCAAATCGCTTCGATCCCCTACCATTGGACTTGATTACGTTACTTGGAATAGTCTACAGGAAATAGACGGGGTTGTAAATACATGGAAGAGATTGGAATTAGCATCGTTCGATTAATCTCGTTTAGCAGCTCAAGAATATAACAGATTTAATTTAGATTCTCCACAATGGCTTTCCTTCTTCAATGAACTTACATATGGATGCATTTAAGAATAACTTGGTTTTTCAGATGCCCCGCAAAATTAAATTTTCCTAATGCTCCCTATCGAACGTGAAATTATTCCTAATTTAATGATAATACATTATTATTGCAAATGCAGCCACGCCAATCTATATCGCAGTTACTTTAATGAGCATTCGAAGGTGAACAATAAATTAAACTAAACGTTGAAGTTATGCATTATACGATTAATAAACGTTATTGTATACGCAGCCAATCGTAAAAAGTTAAACTTTCGCGAAGTGCATAATTAAAAAGGAGTCAAATTAAAAGGAGTCATTCTTCGTTTGGTAATAGACATGTCGACTGAAATAATACATTCGATCTAATATTTGTTTCAAAAGTATTGATATGCCTATGTCTCTCTTAAAAAAATCCAATTGGCCCAGCTATATTGCGTCCCGCAGCATCCAATCGACAACTTTGCTCAAACCGCCTCCCAGCCACTCCCTTTACTTGTATTGTCGTGCAATGCAATGGGCAATTAACTGCCTGTTTACGTGTAATGCAAATGACCAAATAACAGGAATGGCCGGAGAGTCGTCGACGCGTCAAGTGTCGGAGACTGCGAAGGGAGTGTCGCGTTCCTCCGGTTTTTTCCGCCCCACCGATCCGTCTATTTTCACGCTTTCTTTCGGCGAGTGCTGCGCTTATGAAATTCCCGCCTAACGACTCGACATAACGCTGCTCCGACGCTTTGGCAGGGGCCGAGGGAAAGCCGGGGGAGGGGGGGGGGAGTGCTGGATGGATATTTTGAGAACGACTCAATCTGCTCCCCTTTGAAATAGACACCGCGCGACTGCCGGTGGACGCCGAGACAAAGACAGAGCTAGACAGATAGAGAGAGAGAGACAGGCCCGCAGATGTATATACGCCTACGCGCATTCATACGTACTTACGCGCGCGCGCGCGCGCGCAGGCGAATTGATAAACAGATACAGATGCGCGGGAGGGGGGGGGGGACCGATGAGCTTCCGATTACTAAATCGCACTCTCTAGTTCTTCGCATTTTTCGTACTTTGGGCGTGCTTTTTATTTTCGTAAGACGACGTTGGCGAATACGCTACGACTGCGCCAAACAACGATTCTCTATTAACGCTCGAATAGCTTTAGTCTCTTGACAGCGCTGGACTGTAATATTTACGCCCAGTATTTTTAGAAGCATTTCTGGCACGTTTTTTGCAAATTGCTGCGATGCTTTGCGCACGATATTGCAACTCCCGTCTTCAATAACAGCTTCTATAATTCATCAACTTTAATAGGATTGAAGGACACTGAGAGATATTAAGTGTACTCGTACGTCCATAAATACTTGATTTATCATAGCGCTTGGCTCTGATAATTATTATTTTTAATTGGAACTACTTGGAAGTGAGGGTTACACTTGCTCGGATACTCGAGCATCAGCTGGAAATTCAATTGCGAATATTATGCAACCACGGTGGATTACGATTGGACGCCGAAGCGATAATTGCAGTGCAATTAAGTGACATTAAGAGCAAGAAGAGATTCGATACAATTGACATAGAATTGTAAGATAAATTCTTAATTTTTTGTTTTCAATTCTCTCGTCGTTCCATCAAGGCACGTTTACGTTTAAGCATTTCCCCATGAAATGCTTTTCCTCTTTCCAATCTCGAGCCAATTGCAATTATTAGAATGTTCGTGGGCCACTTTGTCAACCCTTCAAATTATTAGGATTAATAATAGTTTGAGTGATCGGCAAGGTTGTATCGACTCCAATACAACACTCGGTTTTGCATTTGAGCGGGAGTTGGGCGCAAACACGCGTACCTGGTGGGCGGAGGAGCTGCGGGAGCAAGAGGAAGCTTACTATTCATTGAATGTCGAGCACTTTGACTCTATTGACTCTCTATTGACAGCGGTCTCAATTCTCAAACCTTTCCTTCATATTTGCTCTTCCGACGTGACCAATTCACGATTATCTATTATCAGCCGCTCTTTAAAGCAAGTCAATGGCAATGCTCGCGGGCGTGTCACATCTCATTTACGGATTCCTTCCTTAAAGCCCTGCCGGAAAAATCGGAGAAGCAGTATCTCGGAATATCGCCACGTTCTTAAATAGTGCCACGGTAATCATCGATGCTATTTTAAAAAGTAGCGAGCACCGTGTGCCTGTCAATCATTGAGCGAGCGACGTTGATAGAACGATAGAGCCTCGGACCTGGCACACATCCGCACCCGGCAACAAGTAGTTCCACTCTAGTTGAGACCGAGCCGCGCTCTAATAATATGGCCATTCCCATTATAAATATGAGCCGCACCAAAGAGCATCCAGCATCTAACGAGGACGCGACGATCACGCGCGCTCACCAACTCGAGATTTGGCTGGGATCGTTGGCGTTTATTCTAAACTCCGGCAGCGTCCTCGCTCCTGTACCTCCCTCCTCGCCCCTTCCTCACCCCCCATCGCCAATCTCCCCACCCACCCCCACCCCCCATCACCAATCTCCCCCCCCGTTCCCCAGTCCTCGTGGGCGCAGCTCGTGATTCTTCCCCTTGATATAAACTCACCCTTCCTCTGGCGAGCATCTGCTCGGCCATGTAGACGTAGCCACCGCATCGCGGGCATCCCTCGCCTTCCGGGGCCTTGGCGATGGCACGAGGCTCCAGCATCGCGTTTGAAACTCTGTAGTTGTCCCTGCAAAGCCACGACACATCCTTTACTTATCACATCATCCGCGTGCCCCCCCCCTCCGGCACCTCCCTCTGCTCCCTCAAGCGCTTCAAGACTTGGGTTCTTTTTAGCTTCGTATCGATAACGAAGGGAGTGGCGAGGCCGATTACAATGCCTTTTATAATCCACTCAATGTCACGGGATTTTAATGAGACAATTAAGAATCGCGTAATTGCCCCTCTGGCATTGTTTGGTGCAACGGCACCATTGGCCTCGATACTCCCGCCCGAAACATTAATACACAGACAAAATTGACTCGCCCAGTTTATTAATCCTCGTTTGTGATTATGCCGAGTGCCTCGCAAGTTGAAACAACGACCAACAATTTGCAAACCCGCTCCTTAATATCCGCATTATTATAAGCACCGCGATCATGCTTTTGTCTCAAGTTAACTGGACATTCGCACGATCATCATCCACCGACGCTCATATTTTTTCACAAACTGCCATTAAATGGATAATTCACGTACAATTACAGAGACATTGGCGCGAAACTGTGCGTTATCGCGAAACCAGCAGCAGCATTCCACGATGTACCCAAATTATTAATCGAGATTTTTATATTAAATTCAAATTTGAGCGACTCGTATTTCCGATGAAGCCCTTTCCAATGCCACTTAACCATTAACATTCCTCGTTATTCAAATGCATTGGTTTATTCAATAAACTCGCGGACAAATAATTGCGGCGATCGGCTTCTCTTAAAATACGTCGTAAACGATTGTTAAAAAAAGAAGGTTAAAAATTTTAAACAATACCGTTAGAAAATCGTATGGAATTTGATGAATCACTATTTTCTGTGCATTAATGATTACGTATACAATAAAATATGCAGACTGACTCTTTCCATGCGCTGAATAATAAATTGTGTTCCGCGTCCGATATATGTATATATAAAAATTTTTTTTATTTTACGAATACCCCGAATTACGACATTTAGTTGCGCATCGATAAAGTCGATGTGGATTATAACGTGAAATGAAAATTAAATAATTGAGTTTTGTTTTCGGATGCCAAACCTATTGACAATACGATATATAGAAGAAAGTATATATAAAATTAATTCAATAAAACTCGTTAATTGTAAAATTTTCCCATTTCCAAGCGAATATTCTTAAATGCCTCAGCCGTCCCACTTGATTGCATTAAAAAAATCAAATACTTTCTTCGTATGGAAATAAATTCGCAAAGTTGATTAGAAAAAAGCGTGCAGTGCATTCTATTTGAATTGTCTGCGGGTTGTCTTAATACCCGCGGCTCACCAACAAAACCCAATTATTCGTCAAGAAGCCAAGGAAACAAATTGCGATAGAAACAAAACCACTGCAAGTGCACATTGCATTTTTTTTTTCTATGAAAGTTATGTAGGCATTACCAACAAAAACCTACGCCGAGGAACAAACGCCCGAGCGTCTTATATTGATTGCGTCTCCGCTCCGTCTCTCAATTTGCCATTTATCGTGAGAATTGTAAAACACTTGCAACAAAGTATATTTTTAATATTTACACAGCTGCATTTAAATGACGCATGTGGTTACGTACACGCATGCGCACGCATATTACTTTAAGTGCATTGCTATTCAACAGTATTAAATGATCTCGGAGGTACGAGAATTTCATGACTGTCTATTATTTTATAATTGACATTATCACGTGGATGGCTGTTTCGTTTTTGCTCTTCTAATGCTCATCATTATGATTAAAATCACTTACTATATTTTTTACGATAATTATCCGAAGTGTGCTAGTTAACTTGAATTCACGCATTAGACATTTGTTCATGTGGTAATTGGCTTCTTTCAAATTGCTTATATTGTTCGGAAATAATTCAGAAATAAATAAAAGAACCGATGTGTACGTGAAATGGCATTGATCGTTATGAAAATTTATGAAAACGCTCGAAGCAGATAAATAGTCTGCGCTTCTATTTAACGCGCAATAACAGGAGTCAAGAGTAAGAATTAAAATTGAGACGCGACGTAAAAAAAAAAATTGGTGACGCTTTGCGAGCGCATTCCTCGACTGCGGGGAATTAAATTCGTCGTTTTTGTTGTTGTTTTTGTTAGGCACATTAGTTAGTAATAGTTAGTGTTCCCCAACCACGCGCCGTGGCTTCCGCCGAGCCCCGAGAGGAGAGCCGATAAGCGGATGTTGGTGCGTACCAAAGAGATTATCAAAAAAAATGTAAAATAACAGAAACAGTGACAGAAATACCAGAAAATATACAAGGTAAACAAAAATTAAAGACATAGATAAACAAACTTGTAAACATAATCTAGTCACATTGATTACTCAATCAGAGAAGAAAGAAATACAGAGCGTAAGCGAAAGAGCAAGATTATTAGGAGAAGGGGACAGAGAGAGAGAGAGAGAGAGAGAGAGAGAGGGTGACAGAAAGAGAAGGAGAGAGAAGGAGAGAGAAAGAGAGTGAAAGAGACAGACAGACAGAGAAGGAGTGAAAGAGTGAGAGAGTAAGTGAAAGAGTGAGCGAGTGAGTTTGAATGTTCGTGAAAATATGAAATAGCCGACGAAAGTGAGAGGTAAGGAGGTTGTGATTGAGTAAGATAGTAAGAGTACGGGCGCGCGCGCGCATGCGCGCACTCGCCGCGTGCATGTGAGAGAGATAATAGGGTGATAGTGAGATGGATAGATAGATAGAGAGAGAGAGAGAGAGAGAGAGAGAGAGAGAGAGAGAGAGAGAGAGAGAGAGTGAGAGAGAGAGTGAGAGAATGAGTGAGTTTTTGCATTTTATATATAGTGAATGGGGTTAGAGGTTAGCGAGGTTAGAGATTTATGCTAAGAGAATATAGGCCGTGCAGGAAAATCGGCGCGGGAAGCAAAAGCTTATCTTTTTTTAAAAATGTAAATTTTTTTTTTAAATATTCTTTTCATAAAAAAAAAAAAAGAAAATAAGTAAAGTTCTCAGTAAATAAAGTTAAGAGTAAATTAGAGAAAATAAATCACGCCCTGCGAGAGAAAATATGTACTCGGTGCTCACCATCATCAGTTTTTTAGCGCGGATAATTCGTGTTTTTCGTGTGGCGGGTTGCGAGTGAGAGATTTTTTCAGACTTTCAGGGCCTGATCCCGATGCGGCTCGAACTCGGCGGGGCTGGCGGGGAAGGGGAAGGGACACTTTTTAAACGCTGGCACTGGTCGCGCGTACGCACGCAAAAACAGGATTGCTTCGTTCTTATAGTGAGATTGGCTTTGTAATTTGGTATATTTTGTTCCTATTAAGAGTGTCATAATTCTTATGCTATTATTAATCTCTTATTTATAGTGTTTTTATATTGTGCTTTGACGTAAGCTCCCTTAATTTGAGATTTTGCCGTGTTTGGTTGTAAATTAACTTCGTGTGTGTACGTGCGTACGCGCCACACATCAGCGCCAGGCGTTCATTTATAGTAATATGAAAAGCTCAAGTCTTTTTAACGTTTTTATATAGTGTTATTTATTAATTAAGATATTTTTTTAATGTAACACTTATTACAGATGGTACAAATATTCCTATACCTAAAGAGAGAGAGAAAAACTTTTGTGTATATGACTGTGTGTCTTTGTGTATATATATATATATATATTTTTTGTTTTCTTTTTTTTTTTTTTATTTTTTTTTATTTCTTTTTTCAATTATTTTCCATCATATGTATTGTATTTGCTTTATAATAATTCATCATTATCGAATTTCGTAAATAATAAATAAGTACGTGCATACAATATAGAATTGCTTGGATCCACGAAAGTTTCATGAGCCCGAATGTCGTGAATTTACAAAATTCATTAAATCGTGTACATAAACTTTTGTGGATTACCGACGCATAATCGACTAGACTTTGTTGCCGCTCGTCTTATCAGGAAAAAAAAATTGTAACGAACACAAGCACTTTTATCGTCGTGTCATAAGTGTGTATATATATAAATTCCATATATAACACTAGAAAAAGGCGCACGTGATGCATAATTTTTTTCGTCCTTTTTCAATCGAACGTTTCGTCGTATCTTGCGTTACGGACGTCACATCCAATAGGTTCAAAGGTAACATTTGATAACGGGTTTGCATCGGGATTTGAAGGATAGGGTTCGAATCGAGGATGAGTGAGTGGCAGAGAGATAGAGAGTGGGGGGTGGGGGTGGGAGAGACATAGAAAGAGAGAGAGAGACAGAGAGAGACAGATAGAGAGATAGAGAGAGAGAGAGAAAGATAGAGAGACAGAGAGACAGAGAGAGAAGGAGAGAGACAGAGAAAGTGAGAGTGAGAGAAAGAGAGTGTGTGTGTGTGAGAGTAACTAACAAGATATTATATAAATGGCGGGTTCGTATAATAAAATTATAAAAATTTAACAAAACAACAATAATAGAGGTGAAACCCAAAAAACATGAGCATATAAAACTCGATGGATGGAGAAAGTAAAATAACGGAGATTTTTATTCTTGCAATATAAAGATTTTATAACAGAGATGTGTTTTGCACGTAACGGATGATAAAGTTAAATACAAACGGGGTCGGGGGGGTGGTTGGAGAGGTTGCCGCTACCGCATCGTACCGCGGCGCATGCTCAACTTCTCGGTCTTTTCGCTTTCATTGCTTTATGTTTATACATGTGTATTTATTGATATAAACGTGGATCTAATACGAGGAGTCTACAATATAGCAAAACACCGGGTAGGACAATCGTCACGGGGACCCATGCACACCCACTCCACTATATATATATATATACTGGCATCCCATCGAGCATCTAAGGTGTATGTGCGCACCTACACGTACGCACAGATTCAGGATTCATAGAAAGAAGCGAAACAAGTGACATAAGAAATCGAAGAGTAATCCCGGAGAGAGACGATTTTTTTTTCCTTTATACGCGGGGAACAAAGGGTCGGGGGATAGGCCGGCTAGGGATTTCCTCGGTCGGCGGATGAGGTGGTAAGAGGTAAGGGGGGGGTGGGGGTGGGTTGGAGCGGAGTTGTTGGTGGTGGTAAGGAGAGGGGATACGACGGGAGGATGCACTCACTCGTAGCTCTTGAACTGCTCGCCCTGATCCATAGAGAGGCAGCCAGCGCCACCACCGAAGCCGTAGCCCTTGGGTCCGAATTTGCGACCATGGCAGACTCTGCAGTAAAGTTCGCCTTCGTGCTCGCTGCAGTTTGTCGAGTCGAGCAGTTTACCGCACAGACCTGCAACGAACAACGATCCCCCACGACTACTTAGCTTTCTCCACTTTTCAACGAGTTTCCTCGTATCCGCTTCTTAATTAAAAGCGTTCGCCGTAAACTATGTCATTGAACTTTAGAGGCCCGGAGTGCAAATGGACTCTTAGCTGGAAGCTGACCAACGCTTTTCCGTATATCAATATTAAATCCAGCATTTCGCGTATCGAGCCGAGCTTCGCCAAGCTAATTAATAGCCGCACGATCCCATTCACATAAATTTTCATTCGTTCAGATTAGATTGTCAATATTGGCTTCTTTGTCTGTTCCGTCTCCCCTCTTGTTGAACATCGTTAGCAAAATTTTATGCCAATAATAGCATTTTCAGCTTGATGGACCGACAATGTGTATTAATCGTTGGCAAATGTATAGTTTAAAAACACTGTATCCTAATGTCGTTACCAGTCGTCGTATTGAAGGGGGTAAAGAAGCTATTTTGTCGCTACCGATATTAATATTCAGTATCAATAGACTTTTAATTGCATTGAAAGTATTGCACCGAGCGAAGGTATGAAAATATCTTTCATTGCTTAAAATATAAATAATCAACGTACGATTTGCAAGTTATATATTTGCAAGTTTATAATCCAATAATGATATCGTTCAATTGGCTTACGTAAATATAGTCGTTTTCATCTGAAGTGTGAAAATATTTAGAAAATCCGTCTCTGAAGCGAAAATATATACAAATGGGAAATTTCTTTGATAGAAAACCAATTAATATCTTTTATCCTTATTATTTTCAAAACAAACTTTTAAATACATACGAAGCGAAGTTCAATTTACTCCAATGTGTCCAATTGATGTCCTCTGACACTTTTTTAATACAATTTTCATTATATTTTTAATCATAAAATAAATCGTCGTCAAGGGTGATTTTTGAAATTACGTTTTCGTGAAAATACTTGCAAAATAAAGGACAAATCAGTTTAATATCAACGCGATTGCAAATTTTATCTGCTCGATTGGACAATATAAATTGTCATTGAGTTGATTCTTATAAAACAAATTAAATATTTGAATCTTTTATCGCAAATTCGTTCTACACATTATTGATATCCGAAAGGCCTATCAATTGCCTCAATATACGTATCCTCGGTAATATTCGCATAATCGAGAAATATATTTCTATAAATCAATATAAATAGCATGAAAACTCCAAGCATATCGTTCACAGATCTACAAATTCTCAATTTCAATAGTTAATATATTTTCAGCAAATTAATTATAAGAATCGAGGCAAAAGGCAATTCTTAATTAAATGATGCTTGAGTGCCATTTACGGATTTATAAAACAATTTTCCATCTCATTTGATTATAGAAACTGTCACTTCGTTCGAGAATCGAATTTCACTTTGGGAATCTTATATTATAATTGGAAAAATAGTCGTGTATCAACTCACCGCATTTGAAGCACATTTTGTGCCATTTCAATCCACCGGCCACGCGCTCTTCGGCGGCGTAAACCGATTTTCCGCACTTCGGACACTTTGCTTGTTCAACTGGCTTGTAAGGCATTTTGTGTTTTTATTTACTGCAACGAAAAGAAAATGGTACAGACATTAATTCGTGCTCTTATGCTCGTGCAATAATATGCAATACACGTGCATTAACTCCTGTCTGATGATAAAGTATTTTTTTCCCTAAGAAAAACTCTTGTGTCGATGAGTTTTTGTTATGCAAGTGTTCAGTAGCTAGTAAATTGGAGTTTTTTAATTACTTTTCAAAGGTGGTAAGATGCACTACTTAAAATTTTTTACATAATGAACATGTTAAGTAAGTAAGTGTGAAAAATTCCGTAAGGTTTCCAAATAAATTACATTGACTAAGTGGAACGAAAATAAAATGGAATATTAAAAATTTAATGTTTCGTATGAATTTTCTAGTCGAATGTATTTATAATGTATGTAGTAATTAATGCATTAATTACTTTATAACCTTTGAAATTGAAGTAACGATTGACAATTGAACATTTAATAATTGTAACGGATATAATTTAATCAATGGTATTTACAATGCCTAATATATATATATACTCTATTCTTAATAATATATTTAAAATTTTATGAACTATTATTTTAAGATCTTTGCGATATATTTTGTATATATTTAAGCTCAACGATGATAGTTATCAGACAGAGACACACACACGCGCGCGCTCGCCTGTATGTTAATTTTTAAAAACAATTGATTGATTTTGATGTTATTAATTATTTACATGTAATTGTTCTTTGTCAATTAATTTTAGTAAACGATAAAATAAAAAAATTAAAATTAAAATTAAAATAAAATATTAAAATTCCGGTTGTTTATTTATTAACAATTTTATACTTCTAATACTAGTAGTTGACCTTAGAACAACGTAACTTTTAAAACTAATTTTAAGTCTAAATTATCATAAGAATTGAAAAAATATTTTCCGACTAATTTTATGCTATATATTTAGATAAGAAAAATCATTAGTCACTATGTTGGACGTAGCTTTTAGAATAAACTCGGAAATTTTATGCTTTCATTATATTAATGTGAAATTATTATATTTAAAGTGCGTGAAATTATTATAACAAAATCAGTTTCTTATTTAAACATTTGCACATTATATTTGGTATTAATGAAAAATAATTCAATTATGTTGATTTTGACATAGGTATCGCTAAATATGTTATCAAACATTTTTGCCGTAGAGATAAATATTGTGAACCAATGAGGAATAATATTTATTGCGAGAAGATTAAATCCTTTTTTACAGCGAGATCTGGTTCCTTGTACATTATTAAATATTTTGTCTAAATCCTCAACGGACAATTGCGAAGGAAACTAAAATTGTCATAAATAAATATTGGAAATTAATAATTGGTGACAAAATATAAGAAAAATGTGAATGTCCAATTCTACTTCCGAACTTACAAGACATAGAAATTATTCCGCTTTTAATTAACTTACAATATGAGCAATTATTCCTACAATTATTCCTCCCGAGTCAACAATTTGCTTATTGATTCATTAAATAAAAATAGGATTCCTTAATGGTTTTTCTGCTATTATAGTAGTGCACCTTATACAACTACAATTTATTCATAAAAAAAAAAAAAAGTTAAGATTTATCGATCGGAAATTTGATCATCTGGGTGTATTTTTAACGAGAAATGTGGACGACGTGCCTCTATTTTCGAGCAGATATTAATGCGATATGGGCAGCAAATTTATTCTAGTTATCCGTAAGAAGCGAAGTAACGTAGCGTTGCTCCAACTTCCTTACTTATATTGTGTCTAAAGGTCAGTGAGAGGATTTTTGCAGCACACTTTGCCTGCGTAAGTAGCTGACGAGACTTTAAAAATCTTCAGAAGTCGAGAGCTCCGGCTCGTAAAAACGCGGCCTATCGAAACCCCGAGATCCGGACCCTTGCAACAACCATGGGAGCGCGATGCCGCAAAGACTCCCGTTTCTCGGAAAGCTTTGCCAACATATTCCGCCCAACTCCCAATGCATTATCTAACGCTTGCTTACGAAAATGGAACGTAAACAATCGACTGCGGACGACTCGACGTCTCAGCCCCACGCATCTATTTCGGTGACCAGCGCTCGTGGGAGACGGCGGTGAGGGTAACGCGCGCAAGTAGAAAAAGACGAGATTGAGGAGACGGAGCGCGGCCTAAGTGTTGGCGCATTCTATATTGGTGCGGGCACGTAGGCAAGTGAAGCTGATGTCACGTGTGAGGGCCCGTATTAGGGAAACTCGACGACTATCCTTTCCCCTCTCTCGCTCGCTCTGCCTTTTGGGCTACGACCTTAGCCCCTTCTTCCCCTACTATCGTTTCGCGATTATCGTCGTCGTCGTCGTCGTCACCAGCCTCTTGCATTACTCTCGCTATTATTAAGTGCTATCCTCATTAACAATTGCTACGGTCAATACCACACGTCATTAGCGAGAAATATCGATAATAATTATTAATAATTATTATTAGACGTTGTATGTTGTGGTCGCGTATCGCCAAGTGCGCCTACGCTTTCTTTTACAATTACTCGGTTCGCTATTTAAATTACGATCAGAGCAGTTCGCTGCTCAAACTACATTGCTATGCTGATGATATTTTGCATCAAAACAAGATAATGTGATATTTCGTTCGCTCTATCTTCACTTTACACATATTAAACGTTGAAAATTGTTTCTTTGTTTCAATAGATCAGCAATAGAGGCCCATTATGTATGTATTAGAGCAGTGAATTTTTGGATCATTGGACAGGAATTATTTATATAATCAACGTCTCATTATTTCATTGTTCATAATACGTTTGAATTACGATGGCAGAATTATTATAATCGGTAATTATTTACAATCGATGATTTAAAGCCGTCGATTGTAATGCTTACACATCCGATAGGCACGAATGCTGTAAAGGTCGTTCAAAAATTCTCAACAAAAATTCTCGAATTCTCACAATTATTGTATAGATATATAAGATAGAGAGAGGATATTCGCGAGTGAGCCTTTCGCATTTGAGAATATAATCAAATAATTGGAAAAAAATTGAAAGAAATGCAAGGCCTTTAAAGTGAGCCAAGACACCGCAATTCGTTCGTGATTCTCTTCGCCTCCACCCCTCCTCCCTCAATTCCATTTATTTCTCATTTACTTTCTCGAGATGCTTTTGATCCTTTCTCCTTATCCCCCACCGAAGATCCCGACTGCTCGATCCCCTCTCCCTCTGCCGCCCAGCGTCATTCCACCCCTTCCCAATCAATTACGCGCCACCGGCTGAATTTTCTCCCTTCCTCGCGCTCACGGCAAACATCGACGCCCCTCTTACGCTCAACCTCTCCCGCGTCTCCACCTCGCCCCCTCCCTCCCTCCTCTCACCCCCCATTCGCTCTCTTTCGCTCGCTCACTGCCCCGTCGTAATCGCCTGACGCGAATCCCATCCCCTCCAGAGGGATACGACGTCGTCCATGTACATAGTGTCTGTCCCGCCCCTTTCGCGCCTTCTCTCATTCTACGTTCGAGCGAGCCGCAACGTTTACTTTTCGAAATACGTGTGCCTACTCTACATTCTTTTTTTCTATTTTTCTTTTCCATTTCATTGCAACGTCGGTATTTATGCTTATAAAGCCATAACTGTTTGTGTGCTAACTGGATTTAAAAAAATACTTTATTTATGGCTCTGATTTTCATTTTGAATGGCATGTCTCAATCATTTGCGAGTCGTAATTGCACCAATTAGGAAATATATATACATATATCGAATAAATTGTATTACATGTATGCGTCTGTTTAATGAAGGTTCCATGCATGTAAAAGCTTAGAGATCTATCATGCGTAAATACCATTTCCTCTGATGGCCGGATGACAATTTTCCTCGCCGAGACGAAATTTTAGAATATCATCTGATGACATTACTATATCGTTAGAAATTTCCACCCCACCCCTCCTTTCAAGTATCGTTAATAAATCGAACATTCATACGGCAAGCAGACATTCTTGGCTTACGCTTAAATTCCCCTGCAATTATTCATATTTTACGACACGTACGCATATTCTGACGTTTTGTCTCGGTTGTTATTGATGTGCCTTTGGTCCTATTTTTAGCAAAATTTGCCTATCAACGATCCCATTAAATTATACACTAATAATTGTCTGTAAAAGAGTACGAAATGATTGCAATTAATTCGAATGGCCGAATTAAAGCAATTGAACGTTTCAATTGGATAAAATTAGTTGGCTCGTTAATTGTCACGGGCGAAATACATGCAACACTGTTTATTGTTAATAGCCATTCCATTTTCCCGCATATCACGTTACTAGCTACAATATATTTGCGTTTGCGCATCCGTAGTGTACGTACATGTTTATTCGAGTTCGTTGTAATGGTGCGTAAGCGGAAAATATTGAATCTATTAATAAATTCGTGCGTCGTGTGCTATACTCCTGCAGCCGGTTTCACCTACTTCTTCTTGCGCTCGCTGTAAACGATTCGCCCGTGTGCGTACGCGTGCTTTTGCTGGTTGCGCGCGCGCGCGCCCGCGCACTCAAGCAAATACTTAAACTCGCAATGTAATTAATCATCCTCCGCTCGGCGAGATGTAATTTTAGACGCTTGTATACCGAAGATACATTATGCAACTCTGATACATATTTACGTAAAGAATTATTAAAGCTCGACTTTAATGTCGATAGGTGATGCGAGGCAATTATCATAATACTTTCTTCTTTTTTTTTTGTCATTCTTCTGGCGCCTTCAAAGTACAGCCATTGATATTTATATTGATAAATATGTATTTTATATATTTTATATTTGACTCGCAGTGTGAATAGGCTAACGATAATACAAAATTTGAGCCTTGAGTTGTATTAAATGGAATTATTTTAAGAGAGAGACTAGAGTGGTTTCTAAAATTCGTAATAAAATTATTTTAATCTACAGACTAATTATATTCAGAATTCTATTATTAAGTGCAATTTATATTTACAATATTATTTTCGACCTTTATCCCATTAAAATAATAGTCTCTCGTAATATTATATTTTGTAATCAATTATATTAATTTAAATTTTAAATTATTATAAAGTAAAATGACGAGGGTCCAAACTCTTTCTTATTATATTATAAGTAAGTATTTAAATTTATTGATTACAGTCCGAATGAATTCAGAAGATTTTATTTAACGATTACCTCAAGCTGCTGCTCATTATCGTCAAGTTTTGTCGTATAGATTTCACCTTCTAGATGCATATTGTCGACGTTATTGTACATATTTGAAGCAAAGTGCCGGTGCATTCAGCAAGAATAATAGAAATTTATCTCATGGCCATGACCAAAACTTTCCCGGGATTGTCAATGCTTTTTGTTCGTAATTTTAAACAAATGGGAAAAAATGCAATTAGAAACGTATATAAGAGAATCAACTCGTTTAATTTTATGTAAACGTAAAATTTCGAACAATACCCAGGTCACGAATATTTACATCCCCGCCGAGGTCACAAGCACGAGGGTTAACTGGAAGTACCACTGTATCCCCTCGAAAAAGTTGGCGATAATATGCTTTCAAAGTGAAATTCGGCTATTTTTGGGAAGAAGAGGACATTGACATTTCACGGGAAAGAACTTTAATTTAGATCTAGTATTGTTTCACCACGTATTTGGCATTTTTATTGCAGTGGGCAATTGAAGCTGCTGCGTGCGAGTATTTTGCGAGCTTTAACAGCTATATCATTACTGTTATTATTTATTTATGTATTTAGGGGAAGAGTGTACATTGACATCGGTTACGAACTTAATGACGAGTATAAATTGTTCTTAAGCTTTCATCAATTGAACATCGCACGAATATTAAATGCAAATGAATGCGAACATGTAAGGGGACGAATTTCGCTGTCGAGGATAGTTATTTTGCCGATGCTTTGGTGCTTTTTTGGCGCTCCGAAGCTCGCGTGACTCATCGCGGATCGGCAAAGCATCTCACTGACCCAGTGACTGAGCTTATCCTTAAAAATGCAAATGATCTAACGGGCGGTTGAACAGCCTTTTCAGCAATGCCCCGCCTGGCTTCCGACTGTCGACGACGTCGCAAACGGGACCAACGGAAGAGCGCGCCTCCTGGGACAGCCGAGGCCCTCCCCAATATCCGGCTTCACCTTACGCAATTGTTCGCCGGTGGCTCTCGGTCATACTCATGGGTGTACTCACGTCGATG
Organism: Ceratosolen corneri; assembly: GCA_030522565.1. Lineage (NCBI taxonomy): Eukaryota > Metazoa > Arthropoda > Insecta > Hymenoptera > Agaonidae > Ceratosolen > Ceratosolen corneri. The sequence goes on along the minus strand of JAPYYT010002400.1, from coordinate 7,718 downwards.
TAATCGAATGTCGCTGGGGCCCGGCGTCTCTCCTTGCTCGTCTCGTCGATATCGTTAGCCGGTACGAACGGGGTGGGAGCTGATCTTAGGGTGTGTTGTCGCTTGCTTATCCTTTCTATCTTTCTTTCGCCGCACTCTCTAAAACACCGCACACTAATACTGGATTTCGAATGGCGGTGCCTGCTGCGGGCCCGTCCTAGTCATACAGAGCTTTGCACACGGCACGTGCGTTGGGAACGTCAGCGTTGTGTGCCGTGGCGAACGAGATGTTAGAGAGAGAGAGAGAGAGAGATTAGTAGTGGCAAGCAAGCTCGCAAAGCTCTTTTTTCTTTCTGCCTCCGTCCCTCCTTCCCTAGCACGACGCTCACTCGGTCTCTCTCTCTCTCTCTCCCTCTTCGGATGCTCGAGAGGATGACGAGGATGGAAGGAGCGCTTACTTCCGTGGTATTGAGAGAGTCAAGATGCCGAAGGGCGACGCTGGCATCGGCTTGCTCTATGATTTTCATGAGCGCCGACGCACTTACCGCCAAATGCTAATGAGGCGAGGATAGTACCGGAACTCGTGTTAAGCATCTTCTATAGTCGGAGCTCAATGTGTATTTAGCTGCGAGGTTTAATTACCCGTTATTTCTCACTCATGCTAATACTAATTGATCACCGCCGACATGTTTCTACCAACGAGACGCTTTTAGTTTATTTAGCTTGACCAGCGCAGTACTTTTTTTTTCGAACAAATAACACTTTATGATTGTTAATTAGCACGATAAATCAGCAGTAAATTAAAAGATTCGATTGTGTTGATCGATTGCAGTGATTAACTTTTTAAAATGAGAGTGAAAATACCGATGTTGCATTAATGATGAGCATACAATTCTTTCAATTCTTTCCATCTGTCCCGCTTTAAATATATACACTGCACGTGTATTATTTGGCATTCGAAAAATATGGACACCGAAAGGGGAATATAGCTAATTGTGTACAATAATTTTAAGAAATATTACTGAAATAGCCTTTTCGAAGTCATTTATATAATTCATCGGATTTATATTATACTATTTTCTCATTTATCTAAAACACTATTTTATAAACATTTCACGTATTTGCAATCATCTTTATTTAGAAATTGAATGATTTCTTTTTTACATTTATTTCTTGATGTTTTTGTTTTGTTGTTATAATCGTTACTAATACGAAAGTACCATTTATCATTGCGTGGATTATTAAATTAGTGCGAAATGTGAAAAGTTATGCAATATAGACTATCAGTAAAGGATTTCGACAAGTTTTTGAGGCACTCGACTGAGAACGAGCGATAAAGATCAAACTAACGATTCTCAAAGAACTTTTTATAATATGATGATTTTAATATTCAATAGAAGGGATTTGTGGTAATAAATTTTTGGTACATATTGATTTTTGCCTAAATTGTGCGTTTTTCACGATTGTTCAAAGTTCCTTTTAGATTTTAAATATATGAAATGCATTTTTTATTTAAAAAACAGTGTACAGTTGATGCTAAGATTAATAATTGATTTATTTGTATTATACGAAAAATCAGAAAAATTGGTGACTCTTGTCAATTGGGATTTTCAGTTTAAAATTTATCATTTATTAATTAAAATTAGTGACACTGAAATTAAAAATAATAGTTCATGAAAAAGGATTTATGAAAATTATTAGAAATAAATAATTCTTTCGTATCAATGATTAATTTATTCTTCATCGTACATAATTAATAACAAAGGATGATTCATTTATGTTACTTTGACGAAAATAATATTTTTTAAAACTTTACTCCTCTATCATTTACTCAGAATTTGAATGAAATATAATGGAAACTTATAATTTAATTTAAAAATGAGAAACAGACTCCATTTTTATAAAAAAAATTCAATATTTATCTACGTTTTATAGCTTTACTGTAACTTCTCATATATTTTCATTATCATTAATCATTAATTTTTAATTAATTTAATTAATCATCATTAATCGTATATTTCAAAGATACTCTATTTATTTATTTTCCATGTACTTATAGATTATATATACATGATATATGAGTGATTATATATACTTTATTTTACTTTATATGTACTTATACATACTGTATTATGGAAAGTACAACAATCGTAATAAAATTATGACGCAGAAATATCAATGAAAGTCAATGTCTTATTTATAATTATTCTATGAATAAGTTTTAAATAAATTCTTAAATAAATTTTAAATAAATTTTTAAATAAATTTTTACAGAATAATACTTCTATAAAATTAGTTTCAGATACATCGAGACAAAATTTGTTCTATTATATATTCTTATATACAATAAAATTGTGATTATTTTTCATATAAGAAAATTAATTCATATAAACATATTGAAATTATTAATAGTGTTCATATTTTTAAAAGTATTAAATATTTTTCATTGTTTATACAAAATTGAATTTAAGTTGTTTGAAACAATTTTAAAAAAGAAATTATATAAATATTAAATATAAAATTTAATTATGTAAATTCAATCCCATCGTAGGTTGTGATAATTAAATCTTTTCTTATCAAAAATATTCTCCATTTTTATCCATTTTTTGATTATATATATACTAATTCGTTTATTTAAATGTTAATCCATCTCGCTTTAAATCAGCTAAATATCATAAAATCTTATATTTTAGAAATTATTAATGTTTTGAGTATGATAATTAATATTAGATGCAATTAATGTTCAGTATCGTTATGTTGGAAAATGATAATAATAATTTATAAAAGTATTATATAAAATAAAGAAAAATTTAATTTCTAATTTTTAATTAACAGTCTCGTTTTTCAAATTTGATCGTTAATAAATCCAGTCGAAAGAATGTTTGAATATGATCTGCACTTTTTGTAATTTGTTTTGAGCATTCCAAATGTTTTAATTAGATTAGATGATTCGGATAATAAATTTAATTGAGTATATATTGAATTGCATATGAATCAAAATATTAATTTAACATTGTTATTGGATTATTTGAAAAAATAATTTTTTTATCATTTAGAAATGAAATTGCAGTTTAACGAATTCACGATTCTATATTTTCTGCTAACCTATTATGAATTTATATACGTGTATGCGAATATGTATATACATATAAGGTTATACAAGAAATCTTACGTGCGCACACCGTTAACTGTTTAATTATGTTTAATGCCAAAAATTCTTAACATATATTTGCAAAATAGGTTTTTAAGTTGGTTGATAATTATACGCAAATGACTTATTACATTATATTTAAGTTTACAATACTCCTATATTAAGTCATAATTTTCTACGTATTCATTCGCTGAGATAAGTAATGCCATTATTAGGTTAGGTGACGAACATTTATTATTCACGAGATTGTAAATACTGAAAAGTGAATATGCTTATAAAGTAAAACAATATTGGTTAAATATTAAAAAAATATGTTACTATTTACAGCATTTTCGGGATTTGCGAGAAAACAAAATTTCGAGATATTTAGGAAATTCGAAAATAATAAAAGTTCATTTTATTAATTATTTATTTCAGCAATTAATCCACAAAACAAAAATATATTTATTGTATTTTTTTTAAGTCATCGATGATTTATAGGCCTACAAAATTAAAAGCAATAATATTCTTTATTTTTTAGGAGTAAAATTTTCGCGATAAAAATTAAGGGCGATTCTCCAATTTGTGTAATTTAGTTTCTCGAATTAAAAACTTCATAATTAAATCCAATTTTGGGTTTTATTTTTATTTCTTTTAAATCTTTATATTTAAATAAAAATTGATTTAATGTATTAAATATAGTTGTAGGTAATTTGCATTCATGGTATATCTAGAATAAAATTGAGGTTATTTGTATTTAACATTATTTGCTTCTTTAATTATGTGTTGTATTTGTAGAGAAATTTAACATTAAATTATGAAAAATATGACGATATAATAATAATTGTCGATTAGGGTGAAATAAAAATTGATAGTAAAATATTTAATTTCAATATCTGTTAGTGATAATACGTAAATTGAATGAAAATATTTTGCTTCTCGTAAGACGAGCCTAAAGTAATAATATGTTTACGTATAATTAAACGATTGCCACTTTATTTTGCACTATGATGTCTTATTTTAGGACATTATTCACTAATTTTATTAATATCTTTACAAATTGAAGTTTTTATTTACGTAATTTTAAGTATGCCGTAAAGATGCACTTACAGGTATTACTACCAATATCTAAAAATTAAAAGAAACAATTAATACATTCTTCTAGCTGGCATACAAGTTTTACTTCAGCTATCAATTCATGTAAAAAAAATTACTTTGTTGTTGCAATTAATTTCTAAAAATTTCGCAGACCGATTTTACTGCACACGGTCGCTCCTCCTTCAGTTCAACATAACCTATTCATTAAGAAATTCTTTAAATATTTGTCTATCCAAATGAAAGTAATAGAAGCTCAATAAATTTCTACTTTCAGTTCCTAATTTGAAATGTTAATTATTAAAAAGATGATACACGTTTCAAATCTTGTCGCAATAATGTCAAAAAACATATACTCCGAGTTCGAAGAACTTGATCGAATTTAATCCTTTTAAGGACGTTAAAACTTTTCGCGCATACTTTCAAGATAATAACTCGTAAAAACTGTTGGGAAATATTGAAAAGACAATAATTAACACGCATGAAACTTTATAGAATATCATTTAAGAAGCCCTAATTTTGGCCTCATTTGCCGCCCGATATCCAGCCTTACAAAGGACTACTCACCGAATCCTCAAATTCAACATTCCTCGGGCCTGAAAATACCCGCTTACAATCGCTTTTCTTTTTCAGCGTCGTCTGGCCATAGGAAGGGCGCACGTGCAGCGCACTGACCACAACTTACCATTGTTACCACAAAGCCGACGATTAAACGAAACAGAGAGAGAGAGAGAGAGAGAGTGCGTGCGTGCGTGCGTGCGTGCGTGCGTGCTTGCGAGAAGAGCAACGCAGCGTGGGTGACGAAAGAGACAGAATGCGACGTAGGGGGGGGGGGGAACGAACGGAGGGATAATGTTTTGGAAGCGGCAAAGATGAAAGAGGAACGTGTCAAAGCAATCGACAAGCTTAAATGTATAAAATAAATTTTACGATAAAATTTCATAAGATAAAAATGACAAAAGATGTTAACTTATTGTAAACTAAGTCACGGCAAGTTAATAACAGTATGATAGAAAATAAGTTAATAATAAATACTGGGAGTTTGATGAATCAACCGAAATAACGACGCTTGCCATTAAAGATGTAAAATTTACGGGGAATCTAATATTGCGTAATAGAGTTATAGGAATCACTAGTTGTGTAGTTTGCGATCAATTATTCGTTTGAGCGTTATAGAGATTTTCTAAAAATACACGATATTCAGATATATGCTATCAGTGACAATTCTTGCACGACCGAATTTAAAATACTATAATATAATTTCTTAGCGCTATTCTTTCATAATAATAAACGGAGATCGCTCGAGTGTTAAATTTTCACTTAAACGACAATTTCAACAATTGTACTTAGAATATGTGTACGTGTACGCGTGAGCTAGCTAATAACAAATGTATTTATTTCTGATTTGGACTAACTAATTTAGGCTAATCTCAACAATTTTTATGTCTACTGGACAGACCTTAAGAAACGAAAATGTTTGCAATCCGTACCAATTACATTATTATTGAAGTATCCTTCTTTAAAGTATAGTAACATTTCGATAATAACAATCGATAATCAAAAAAATGCAAATTATACTTTGAATATTAATGCTTTAGTAAATATGCGTTGGTAAAAATCTTTGGTTTTGATATTTCTACGAAGTAATAAAATAGTTGTAGAAAAGTTAATACGTAAAAATTTATGTAAAAATTATGTACTGAAGTATGTTTCGACTTTAAATACTATAATAAGAATACGTTTAAGCCTAACCGGCAACAATTTATCTCGCATATAATGAACGCTAAAATGTTTCGTTTTTGAAAAGCTCAAAAGTTACACTTTTCCTCCATTCCCTACACAGTTAATAAATAAATATTAAATGAAAATGAAATTCAGATGAAATACTCAGGCCGGCAGTATTAATTTACATTTGTATGTAAAAATTCTTTATTTATAAAGAAGAAGAAAAAAGTATAAAATATCTATTATCGTTCTTACTTATAAATAATTATTTTGCAACGGCGTTATTTAAAAACGATTTTAATGTCCATCATCAATTACTTCCGACGTTTCTAATTATATTGAATCGGTCAAAGTGGCAATAATAGAGGTTAATTTAATAATTTCATAATTAAAAGAAAGAGATGTAATTGTTATATAAAGAGATGTAATAATAAAGTGAAGGGAAATTTAATCCGACAAGCAGTCCATAGCGAATAACATAGTCGAACATAAAATTTCACGAAAATGTTTAATAATGTTTTTTAATCGTATCTATGTAATTGATCCTGATATTTTTATCGTCAAAACGAAGATAAAGAAGAGATTTTATAAAGTAATTTCATATAAAGATTGGCAGATCGGTTGACGATAGTGTGACTAAAAAATATTTCAACGAGCATCATCAAGTCAATCCACGCATTGTCATTTTCCACAATAATAGAAGGCGGGAGTTGGCACAAATACAAATACACAGTCGCTATTTACATCATTTGAAATAATTACAAACAACTTGAATTTATAACTGTTTTATAATCGTCGTATAATTTTCAAGCAGAAACAGATAGGTAATATGTATATTTTTCAAATGTCACCACCAGTATCAAATAAAAATAAACAACAAAATGCAAACTAAAATGTTTATTTGTATGCAGTAAAATAAATAAGCAAGTAAAAGAAGTAAGAGCATTATAATTCTCAGGCAGTACGACATATTCTGTAACAAAGAAGGAACAACTTGTCTACTTTGTCAATTTCAAACAAAAAATACTAAATCATTTATGCTCTGCTTGGATATCACATGCATAATCCAGTTATTTCTACGATAATTTCAAATACAAGATGGCGGCGGCCATGTTGAGCATTATTCGTGGCATCTTCCTTTGAAAAACTTGGAGCGGAGATAATGCATTTACATTAATCTTACCAATTCCGTTTCTATGTCAGTATAGTATTTTACTTGTAACCACTGACATTATAATTGATGATTGGGTCATTAGAAATCAATTCTACGAGAAACATAGACGAATTACTTACGCACCTTTATTTATTAAAAAAATTGAATTTACGTAATTGATGCAATATTTTGTCAATGCTGCTTGAAACCAATTAATTATACATCGCATTTGTAACCATTGATAATTAACAAACATATAAGTCAACTACTCATCCAGATTTTTGTGTACTCGTGTCACTGTATGAATATGAAACTATTTGATACATTAGCAAAAGTTTTAGAACAAAGATTTATTTCGAAATTAATGAGGATTTATCCATATGGACTCTTTATATTAGTTTTGTTATAGTTTGAATACATAATGACATAACAATAATTTTTTTCTTTTTATTACTATCCCACATTTTTTTTTATAAATTATTACTACATTTTACAAAGACTCGAGTAAAATTAATCATTATATATATATATATATATATATATATATATATATATATATATATATTCAATTTATGTATAATTCGTGTCAATATGTGGATTTGTTGTTTATATGTATTTACGTGTGTTTGTTACAAA
>JAPYYT010002399.1:0-30854 GCA_030522565.1 Ceratosolen corneri | reverse complement strand
CAACGTAGGTGTTGGAACTCTGAGGCAATTTCAGCAAAAAACACGAGGGAACAACGTCCCTCTTACGCACATTCGCGCCGGTCTTTCGCAACGTAGGGTCAAAGCACAATTGAACCTTGCAACTAAACCTGAGCTTTGTTATATCCATATACGTAAAGCTGAGCCCACGAAAGCTAGGTAGAGGGTACCTCATTGCAAGGAGAAATATTAATAACTGCTTTGAAGGGAAATTCAATGACTGCATTATTTGAAAAGCACAGAACTCTTTAATGTGATTTCGCCAACCTTATTGTTTCTATTAAAACAATAGTTTTATCAATTAAAGAACAGACGTAGTGGTGTAGTTTAAAGATAGCAGTGAGTTAGGTAGCATAATGCAATACTTAACGAAAGTAGGAGGCAAGATAATCTAAATCAATTACTTTTCTCAATAGAATAAGAGTGGAGCATATGGAGAAGCAACTTGCCAACTTAACGGGACTCGTAGAGAAAGCACTTACACATGCACCCCATCCAAGTCCCTCGCCTAGGGATTATCTGCAAGTTCCTGCTGGACGCGACCCTTATGTCCGCAATACAGGTATATTTGTTTTTATTTTATATCTTCTTGCAGCACTTATCTTATAAAGCTTAACGTGTACATTTCATACAAGGAATAAACAATTTACTTGTATTATTGATAATAATTTTAATAACTTAATGGTTTAGTATGTAGAGTTAAGATTCACAGATTTCAAAACATAATTTATATTATTCATCGAGAAACTTAGTTTACACGAGAAAAAATGCAACAGAGCTAAGGCAATTTTTAATTTGATTTTCAAAAACTGTTTAATTTTTAGTTAAATACTTATCATTAATTTACAAAAAAAGTGTTATATCCATAATAACGTTGTGATACCTAATCAATATATTTTTTAATCAACTTACGCTTTCTTAAGAAGAATTGCAGTTTAACGTATAAAAATTTATTTGCCTATACAACGCTTAATTTTATTTTTTACATACATTCGTACGGAAAATTAAAGTTTTTCAATAAATTTTATTACTAATAATTACCAAGATATTTATAATAAATCTGTATTTAAATTATGATCAATTTATACAAATAAATTTATATCTATATTAATATGTATTAATAAATATAAAATTATGATAACTTGTAATGATTAATATCAAAATAATTTTCATTCAAGCATTGGATTTTTTTTACTGTGAAAAGAAAAACAGTATGAAGCGTAATTTTAAATCAAATAAATATAGGCTCCTTCAGTTTCTTAAGGTTTATTTTTTATGATAATTTTTAACGAATTATAAATGCCTAGCTAAATGTGCATGCACGTGTACGTATATATGTATATGTACTTATCACTTGTAACTCAAAAACCCAAGTATTTTATTATTCAAAATTATTTGAGTTTTATAATAGTTTATACAATACAAATAAATAGTTCATAAACACAAATAAAATAGGTACAAATTTTTTAAAAAATAATACATAAATATTATGTATAAACTCATTTATATGTAGACATTTTCTGTATCTAATTTGATTACATAATTTTATAATAAATATAAATTTATAGTAAATACTTGTCATAGAATAAATACTTTCCAACCAAATGAATTGATTTCCTAATTAAAACATTTTCTAATTAAAAATTAAAATGTACATTAATATGGCAAAAATATAATATACTAGAATAAAACAAAAAAACTCGTAAATTTATTCTGCTGCAAGAAAATCGTAATTAGTAAATAAATAACAATTTTATCATTTTAGTACACGTTATATAAATTTTAATAATATACCAATAACGCTTTTCAATATTGTAAGCTATTTATAGTTAAAACAGTTATAAAATTCATGTTTTTAAACGAATATTAATATTTAGTTATTTCTGATAATATGAGGAGATGAAACAATTTTGAATTTATTCAGTTATTATTTATATTATTTATATTTTATGTAAGCAACAGTATTAAAATTTCTTATTTATTTAGCGTATACTTCGTATGAAACAGTATAAGAAAATCATGGAATTTATTTGTGAGTAATGTCAATTTCAATAAAAATCGTAATCTAAAAATCTCGTACCAAAATAAATTAAGAATGTAGAGAAAATAAAATTAATTATAGGCATCTGGGCGTGGTAGACGAGTTCGACAAATATTCGAGCGACAGCTCTGGCTTACTACTGCCTTCCTCTCTTTTCTCACAATTATTCTGCTTTGTAATTATTCCAAATATCACGTTCTTATTGCACATATATAATTCTCTGTTAGGATACTTAAAAATGAATGAAATTACACTTTACTTTTTATCACTTTAGGTAAACATATTATACTATATATGAACATAATTTATGTAAAGTGTATAAAAAAGAAATTGATATTATGAACTATATGGAAACTACGAATCTTTCAATCATTCAAAATAAATTTAAAAATTCAGAATGTTTACATTGTTAATGATTTGTATAGGGAATGCTTAGGCAAAATGTATAGAATCGAAGGAGCTAATTATAATTTAAAGAAATAAAAAATTTAATGTGTTCAATAATAACTTTATAATAATGTTTATTATTAATAAACTTGATAGTTGGATAATTAATTTTCACCTAATAATTAATTTTTTTTATAATATATGTGTTCGGGCGTGAGCCCGAGTGTGAATTCTCCCCAACTATTGTGCGAGGGAGAAACAGATAGTGCAAGGGTTGAGATAGCAGGGTTAAAAAATCCTAGGCTCAAAAGGCATCTGAAATGCCGATCAAAAAATGTCTTCATTGGACTAGTATTATTATTACGATGAAACGGCGCAGTTATTAATATTAGTAATATTACTATTGTTCATACGACACGGTGAACAGCCGCACCTTGACGCGACGATGGCAAATTATGGTTCACCAAGACGACTGGGACTTGCAGAGAATCGTATGGGTTGACGAACAAGGCAACGACGTGCCATTTAACTTAACCACTGTCATTTATGGCTTGAAAGCCGCTCCTTTCCTAGCAGTGAGAGCCTTGCTGCAACTGCTCGACGACGAAGCGAAAAGTTTCCCTCTCGCTGTACCTCCCATTACTGTAGGCAGATACGTTGACGATATCTTTGGAGGTGCAGATGACCCACAGCAACTAGAGGAGGTAGCACTTCAACTTCGTGACCTCTGTAAGACGGGCGGCTTCCCACTGGCTATATGGCATACAACACATCGAGGTCTTATGAAACGTTTGAATGAGAAAGAGACGACCAGGGCGAGAGTATAACTATTGACGATTGCGAAACCCAAATGTTTGGATTAAAATGGCTCTTGAATGATGACCGATTCAGGTTCATCAGCAAACCTGCAACTAATAAATTGTACGAAACATGAGAGCTTCCAACAGAAAGACTTGTAAATAATATTCGTAAAATGTTAATCGAATATTCTAGCAAAGATCACATTCAAAGGTCTTATTTTGTGACTACTCGAGAATCTATCAAAATCTCGAACATTCCGCCCGCCATCAGCAAGGTGGTGCTGATGATTCTCTTAATACCGGAACGGGTAATACCACTAGCTTGGTGATAGGCCGCTCGAGGATGGTTGAAGCTGTCCGTAGATAGTATTTCGTCCAGTAATTCCAGAAGTGCTGAATTCTTTGCTGAATTTGATGGCGTTGATTGGACCCCCAATCAGAAAGTGATCTGGTGTTAAGGCAGAGATGTCGCCTGGATCGTCATGCAATGGCTCCATGGGACGTGAATTCAGCATTGCTTCAATTTGCAGCAGAAGGGTTGTGAATTCCTCCAATGTCAGCAATGCATCCTTCATCGTGCGTCTCAGATGATGCTTCGCCGATTTCACCACAGTTTCCCATTTGCCTCCCAAGTGAAGTGCTGCTGGTGGGTTGAATTTCCACGTGGTGCCTTGCTGAGAACATAACCGGTCAATGCGTTGATGCTCAAGAGAGTATTGGGAGAAGAGTTTCTTCAAGGCTGCGTCCGCTCCCCGGGAAGTCGTGCCACAGTCGGAATAAAGAGTATGAGGAGGACCCCGACGTCCGACGAATCTTTTATACGCAAAGATAAATGTCTCCGACGTGTAATCACTGACGAGCTGGAGATGTACAGCAGAGGTGGAGAAGCACAGAAAGACGCACAACCAGCACTTCAGCTTCTTAGCTCCTCGGCCACTGCGTGTTTTATATAAGAAGGGGCCGGCATAATCGCCTCCAGTCTGCGTGAATATTTTATCTTCAATTTCAAACGAAGCACGAAAAATATAACTACGCAACTTCTTTTTAACTGATTATTTTTTAAATATATTCTATTAAAGAGAAAGAATTAACAAAATTTAACAATATCGTATGTAAAAATATTTAAAAACTTGAAATATTGACCGATTATATTATTGAAGAAAATTATTAATTTACAAAGATTATATCTTAATAAAAATAGTAAATTAAATGGATTAGATTTGACTGATTAGATGTAACTATACAGAATTCAGTATATGACTTACATATAGATTAATTAATTTTTAATTATGTATATGAAAACTTTCTGAAAATATAAACTAATCAAATAGTTTATAATACCTTTACAATATAATGTGGTCCATAAATTGAAATTTTTTTAATTTAATGCAATAAATTTACCTATAAGTAGTATAAAATATTATATTTCATCCAGTTTCTATTTCATATGTATATAAACGGATAATCCTGCGATTAAATTGCCAATTATTGATGTAACTTATGTTAAAGTAAATAATAGAATATCATAAATTGATATTATGTTGATATCAAATATTTTGTAAAATGCAAATGTATTATTACATAATAGCGAATGAAATATAATCAAATAAATTTAATAAAGGCACTAAAAATATTATCATTTTGCAATAAATTAAATATCTTCTTGAATTGTTGTACTTTGCTATGTATCAAATTTTTTAAAAACGAAACAACTATTATAAATCCAGAATATACTTACTATTGATTAAAAAACATATATTTTATAATACATAAAAATGCCAAATATTTTAAATAAACGAAGTATTATACCTGCAATAGCTTGTAATAATTTATGTAATCTTATATTTTGTTCTAATATTTTTATGTTTACGTGCATATGTATATTGGATAGATAATTTTTCATATGTAAGTTATTTATTATATAATAATATATACATATAATATATAATTTTTATACGTAAGTTATCTATTACGATTGATCTTATACATATTTTAACTAAATTGTATCTATTATTTAAACTAAAACTGAAAAGCTTTTCAATTTCTATTATCCTTCCATCAGTCTTTCTTACTCATCTTATTTTTTTTTATTCTCCCACTTTTTCTCTTTTATTTCTTCGTTTTCCTTTCCTCCATCTAGATTTCTGTCGTTATTGTCTACTGTTTTCTTCCTCTTTTTTGGTTATAAAATAAGTACCGCAATTGTAATATTTCAGATGACGGCTATTTAAGGACCGACGTTAAGCCACCGAAACTAGGCAAAGGTGCGCTTTCCATTGAATGATTTTTTTATTTGTTTATGTGATTGATAATGTGAATATATTCATGCTATGAGTTTCACTTTTAAAAACTTTATTCGTTACTTTTAATATTATATTACATACTATTATATATAATAGTAATTTTTTAAATTTTAATTCTTTATTTATTAGTTCATACATATATTTCTAATATTTATTTTTCGTAATTCCTATTCCTATATATATATATATATATATATATGTATATATGAATTACGTATATAATTTTTTGTGATAACTTCGTTTTCATAAATTTATTTTGTTAATAAGAAGAATATAATGAAGGTTTATTGAAATAGTTATCTCGAGTTTGCAGCATGAACTTTATATTCTATGTTCGGTCATTTACGCTATTTTGAGTTTTAATGGACATTGATTTATAACTCATGTATGTTACATAACATGTATACGCAAGACCTATAATTAACAAAATTAAAATTTGAGCTTAAAACTCATTACTCGCTAAATTTATAAGCATGCATTTTATTTATTTTTACGGAGAACGGTTGTACTTTTATAATATGGGCACGCGAACGAGCACACGCCTACACGCATACAAACTCATCTTCACTTATGCGCATCTCATACACTTACACACCAACGGCAATACACAACACGCACACCTATTCGCGCAGAGAAAGCAAAAATTTAATTTTGTTCGTAACTTAATGTGTAAATTTGATGATGTTTGACTTATTTTTTAATTTTTGCATTATATTAAATTTTGCAGATAAATCAGTTTCATTCAGCGACGAGCCACCAGATATGAACTCTCCTAAACAACATTTACCGCAGGATACAGGTAATACAACAAGCTACCTTCTAAACACACAGACAAGCTTATGATATTTTTATTACTTTAACAAAGCTCTATTTGTTTCTCACGTTTTTACTCTTCTTTCACATTTATTTAACTACATTATTTCCTTACATTACTGACACATATAATATACAATATTTCTTTGGTTTTCTTTTATTCAAATAACACACCACCAATGGTTTTTACGCATTAACGTTTTAAAAGTTTATTTATTGTTTATAACAAATCTGAAACATATGCATAAGAGTAAAGGAGAAAGGATTGGATTTAAGTACTGACATCTTCAAAATTAATCATAACTGTCGATTTAAAATAAAACATCCAACAACATTCACTTGCCACGTGATCAAGTACTTTTGCTACTATTGAGCCATTCATAATATAATGAATGCTAACATTTGCATTAAATGTAAACTGTTTGTAGTATTTATAAAACATTAGAAGCATATTTCACATGATTCTATTTAACCGCTAAAAGAACAATGCACTTATTATCTACAATAAATGAGTGCCTTAAGAGATTATTTTACAAGGGAATCCTTGCTCTCTTGCTAGCCTTTACTTGAATCGACAGAGAGATTCAATTTGTAAGTCGAAATTTCTAACATCACTTATACGATTGTGCTTTGCTACCTCCACACACTAGCGGACTCAAAACCCACGAAACCGGCTATCAAATCCTCGACTCTGCCGAGGATGTCTTCGCAAGGTAAAGTACTTTTAACTAATTTTATATCTCATTAGTATCACTCACAGTCACATTCGCATTCAATTTACAACACATCATACACATCTGTCTATCTATTGCTGTCTTAATCTTTTTCAAAATGTTCCGACATATTCCTTGCAAATGAATTTATAAAACATGTATGTAATGACGAAATATTCAATACAAGTCTAATTCAGCTTATATTTATACAGAACGAGAGAGGAACAAACCGACTCCACCTCCAAAACCTGTAGCATTAGCAATTGGTCAATCATTTCACTCCCAGGAACTAGCTCTCGCTCCAGAAACGTATAATCAGCTAAGAAATTTGCAGAAAAGAGTCATTGATCTGCGTGAAGAAGTGAGAAGCCTAAGACGTATGTCCCAGGCCCAGGCGCACACCGTACGGGAAGCTATCCGAGATACCTTCATCACCATTAGGTAATTTAAATTTCAAAAACAAGAGACAATCTCCACCGTTGATGAAATGAACTAAACTCCAATTACGCGTTTACTACGGTTGTACAACATGTTTTTACATTCTCTCACGTGAATAATTTTTTCCAAGATTTACAAGTATATTAAAATTTATAAAAGGTAGGCGACTAGTGTTATATCTGACGGATTAATTATTTAAAATGTTAACCCTGTACACATCTGTCCGTGTGTTATACATTTATATTACGAATGTATCATAAATAAATCAAAAGTGTATTTGTATTAAAAATAAGAATGTACTCTTCCAAAATCCATATAACTTTTTTCTATTGCTGACGATTTAGTGATAATTCATAGCTTGTATATTTAACGGCAAAACATTCTTTATGAACGATTATGTAATACATAATTTATTTATAAAATCGAGGAAAAATGACATTTATAATTATTGAATTTACCGTATAATCATATGAAGTGTTTAAAAATATGGAGGTTTACGTTTTCAACAAAAACATTAAAGCGAATAAGAAAGGTAGTAAAGATAAAAAATAATAAATTGAATTACAAATCATTTGAAATTAATATACTGCAAGATATTTAGAAAATTTACTAACTATCAATTGTTTAAATGAATTTTGAAAAATCCAGTATAATTATCGATATTCAAAATTGTATATTTGTTTATCTATTCATTCGATATTCATTGAAATTTTTTTCTCGCAATGAATATTTTTAGAGCAACTCTCTTATCAAGTGGAGATAATGCATGGGCGAATGGCGACGCGGAGAAACTAAGATTAAGTCGAGAGGAAGATCATTATAAACAAGAGATATTATGGATCGAAAAGGATCTTACGTGAGTTTAATTATTTTCTATATGTAATATAAGTTTATCCTATTTGAAATAAATTTAAAAATGAAAATAAATGCTTTATTTGTACAAGTGGAGTGGAACGTGCAGTAGAGATACTTCGATATAATGTGGTCAATGATGAATTTCAAGTTCACATGTCCGACGTCGAAAATATGGCTTTAATCCTCAATAAGACTAGGTATCACAGTATTCAATATATTTCATGAGAAAGTGATTTTTTTTGAAGATACTAATTATTTTAATATTTCATGAATACCAGCAAATCAGTAGCAGATTTGAAGGTTCGTTTTCCAAACTTACAGGATGGTATGAAGGGCCTACTAAGTTCCGAGATGGAAAAAGTCAAGCCAGATCGCCTAGAGTTAGCTCTTAATCGTTGCAAAAAATTAACAGGCACAGTTGTCACCCTTAAACGGTACAATTTAACGAATAACAATCATAGAAGCGATAAATTTCGCTTTACCCCTAAGCGAATAATAAAGTATCTTATATGTATTTAACGAAAGTATATCAACAAATTCGAATTTTCCAGCTTGGCGTCAGTACAGAAGCAACGCTTACCAAACTCAACCGGAAGTGTCGAAGCGGATCAGACAACACCAATTACACCAAATACGGGACAACATTCTAAGGTAAAGATCTTTACAACTTGTGTATTCTGTATTTGTATATTATATGATACGAGGAATTTTTCATTTTTAAAGAATTTTTCCATCTTCTGTCTTGTCTTAATTTAACATTATTATGTCATTTCTTAAGTTTTATTTTATTTTATTTTCTCGTTTTAATTCATACAATTGCTATGCATTTTTTTCAAACCTACAATTCATATTCCATATCCATACCCAATTTACCTTGATGCATGCTAAATTTGAACTATCCTTTCGGAAAATTTGCTTAAATAAGACAGATATTAATACAATAGAAAGAGACGTCGACGTGATACGAGAGTTTCACTCTTTTTCAATGTAAACAAAAATTTTTGTATTTGAAGTTGGTACTCATTTTGTTTCGATGTGCCAGTCACATCTTATAATCAATACCCAGTAATATGAACATGCGTTTAGTGGAGAGAATAATCGACAGAGGAAGAGACAAGGATATAATAAAAAAATTAATAAAACAGGAAAATAAGAAACATAAAAATACAAATGAAACAGATAAAAGTACAAATGTACAATTGAGATTCTGCTTCAAAATTATATGCTTACATACATATATTTAACCTTTTCGTTAAAATCGCTAACGATTCATTGTATACGTATTAGTCTATCGGTATTTATCCACGAAATTCAAATTTTTAAATATTTAAATTTCAAAAATATACAACTTCTTATTATTTAAGGTTTATTATTATAAAACGTATGAAACATTTATATTATGCTTCCGTACAAATAAATATTTATTATTGTTCTACAAGTTGTTACAAAGATTTTTTAATTTTACTTTATTGTATTTTCGAATATTCATACGATGAAAGTGAAATTATAATAATAAAAGTAATAGTGATACTTATGACACTAAATAGTAATAATAATAACAATAATAATATTAACAGTAATAATCAAATAAGAAGAAGAATAAAAGATTGATATTCGATGCATAATTACTTATCATTTCATATAAATTTTTTTATATTTTATATCGAATACATATAGATTTCATTATAAATTCTTAAGCAGTTATATTGGACATGAAATTGAAATCTGATGTAAACCTTCGTAAATTAAAGTTCAAGACCGCAGTGCTAGTTTCTTTTATTATTTTATTATGAGAGGGAGCATTGACAAAACTAAATAACGACAAATCAAGTATTTGCAACAAAAGATTATAGCTGTATGTAGGTACGTACGAGACTTGGTCAGAACAATTCATTGCAAGTTCTTTGTAAAGATGAATTTGTAGAAATGCTTCGATAGGTGATTTATTGATTTTCCATTTTGGTTTCCTATGTGTACTTTAATATATCTCATCGAAAACAATTTAATTTATATTAGAAAAAGATTCAATAAATAATATTTTTGTATTAATTTGAGTATGTTTAAGATTTAGTGACTAGAGACAAAATTGCAATAAACATTTTGTGCATGATTTGGTGCTTCGACTTGTTAAATATTCTCGAAAGAGATGTATTTATAGAAAACAAATTATTTGCTTACTTTGAAAGTACCAAAGAATTAAATATGCTGCCCCGTTATTTTCACTTATTTGGAATATTGTACCTGAATCATTTATAGCAATCTGTCGATTAAAATAATATTTTACGTTAATTTTCGATTCGTTATTACCGACAGACTTAAAATATTATTCTAATATATTAGCAATATATCTGTCGAAATATTACTCAAATTTTTTATTGAATTTTTCTCTGCCGTACCTCTTCAATTTAAAGCAGTGAAACACTTGTACTACTATTTATAGTATGCACAGAGAAAACAAACATAAACATAAACACAATAATGAAACAATATTACAACGATTTACCTGAAAAAAGTTTTCCATAAGATCAAAAAAAATGATGTTTAAAAGAAACATTAATTATCGAAATTACTTTTTCATTAAAACAAAAAAAAATTAAAAACTAGAATATCATGGAGTTTTTATAGAACTATTTGAATTGAAGATTTTAAAAGTGTCAAAGTAGTAGTACTCTATGAAGCAAATGAAAAAGAGTTCGATTATTTGGTCGATTAAGTCTCGACTCTCTTTCCATTATTTATGACAAAGTGCCAGCCAACTAACGATCCCTTTACTCATCGACATTTAAAGAAATATCCCGTAACTTGTGTACAGATGAAAAATAAATCCTTTTACGTATGAAATCCTAAATCTCATGTTCATTGTTCCTGATAGAATAGACATATTATTAAAATAAATCATTTCTGATTTGACAAAACATTTTCATTTTATATTTTCTATTTTATTAACTTTAGTATAAAAATATTTTAGTCAAGCCACTGAATATTAATTATGAATTGCGTATAATTAATAATGTAATTTACAATTTTTTAACAACGTGGTTATAAAAATATTCTCATTCGAACGAAAAATAAAAATGAATATTTTACTGAAACTTTCAATAATGGGATTACAATAATAAGAATAATACGAATAATAATTGCAATTGCATAATCACTTTGTAACCATGAAAAATCCAAAGCCAATCGCAATGATAATAATTTGACTTGTAATAATGACAGCAGCAACGACATCCAATTATAATTGTAATGCTTCTAATGATAATAATCGAGAAAGAGATGGGGAAGGGGGAGTGTTCATGTACTTATGCTAAAAAATTGTTATATAGTTAAAAAAAAGAAGCATAACGAAATGAAAAAAATATCAAATCAGGCAAATTAAGAAGCGCGTTGACGATGCATATGAGCGACCAGACTATTTTCGATTAAAATTTTAAGAACTTACTGCACATATGTATCTCATCGTAACCCAATATAATACGTGAAAATAAGCTATTTAACGGCATATAATGTGAATTGTTATAGTATGACTGGATGAAGAGTAGATACTTCAAGGAGGCGATACAGACCAGTCATGAGTAATTTTTTCCAGTTCTTACTAATTCATTTACTTTTTATAATATACATTTACTTCAGCTCTATCTCATTCATTTCTTTACTGTTCAATATGCATACTCCAATAATTTTAAATGAAATATTTATCTTTTTGTCGTTTCTCATGATATCGAATTATTCTGCCTCTCCATTTGAAGTATTTGATGTACGTTTATGTTGTTTAAAAAAGAAGGAAGAACGTCACCAACTGAGCAAATTTTTGACTTGGCGGAATATTTCGAAAATCTATGCGGTCATCAACGAATGACGAGTACAAAAGTGAAAACAACCATTAAACCACGTAAAAGACAAACATTATAAACAGAAAGACAACTTTATCAATATACAATAATATACATACAATTCACATGCCATTCGATTTAATTCTGTTTCATTCGCGCTTGCTACTTATTTTTAATTACCATTACCATATTATGTATAATATAATATACGTTCCTTATTTGTCAAATTTTTATTGTTGCTCTCACATTTTATGACGAGTGAACGCATATTTCGTGAAAAAATTTGCCTTTTTGTTTCTTTAGATTATCAAGCTATCACTTAGAAACATACTCATTTTAGAAGAAAAACAGAGGACGAATGGATTTGGTATATGTGATAAATTAACCAATGTAGTCTAAAGTTAAATTAAATACTTTAATGAGCAGTACCGTGTAAATATTATACATATTTATTCTAATATTCAATAAAATTCTCAAAACTACATTTAAATACTACATAATTTAATAACTAACGTGTATTTCATCAATAATTATGAAATCATAAGTTAAATCTAAAATGAAATACTGTAAACATTTTACAAAATATAATAGAAACTATAATTTAATACTGTATAAATATTTTTTTATATTCTTTTCATATTAAAATCAAATCGTTTATTACAAATTGTTTATTTATAAAAATTTGGTTTCAATAACATTATAGGCACGCATTTAAATGTAATTAACGGTGGTGAATTTGTCACGGCATATACATCAATCATTCTAAATATTGGAAAAGGTGTTTTAAGTTATTAAATATATATACATATATATATATATATATATATATATATATTAAATTTTGTATACCCATTGTAAAAATGTAATAAATGAATAGTATGAAAATAAAATAAATACAAATTCATTTTATATATCTAAACATTTATCATATGCAATTTCAAATTTCTATAAAAAAGTTCTTTAAAAATTCGAGACCACAAATTCAACGTTATTCAATAAATATGCTTAAATCTACCTTTGTGAAAGAAAGTGTAACCATCAAATTTTAATATTATTTAAAAATATAAGATTTACGAATTAAAAATAAAATATTACAACATTTAATTAATTATGAGAATCAATTGATCAACAGTGCATTTAGGAGTTTTGACAATAATAAAACTGGATAGATTATTATAAGTTAATAAATATTATTTAATTAAATTTAAATAATTTTAGAGAATCCAGAGACTTCAACATACAAAGCTAAATTTATTTAGCTAAATTTAACCTAATAAAAATAGATTCTGTAAAATATTTTTGAATAGTATGGCAATAAAATGAATATTACGACACTTCATTGTGAGTCGAAGATGTTTTCAAACAAATTACAATATTAGTAGTTATATGAATTTGAAAAGTATAAATTTTAAAAGAATATTTAATTTTGTATAATAATGTGGCTAATTAAAAGTACATATAATCAAATGATATACAATAATGTAAATGTTACAGTTTATTAAACGTCAAAGAATGAATTTTTGGTGATTTAAAAATTTTTAAAAAATAAATAAATTAAAGCGTTTGAATATAAATTTATTGAAGTATATGCAATTACATATGAAAATTACATATCTACATATTATAACTGTATAACAATATTATAAATCACAATTATTAGACTGCTCATTAAATGTCTTGAGTTATATATTAAAATCATTTTGTAAATTATACGTACATAATAAAAATTTTGTTTTTATACTGAAAAACCCAAATTAATTAATTTTGACAGACACAATAGTCTTTCAATGTTCAAAATTCTTTCTTTTTCTTAAAATAAATCACAGATGGGTTTAAGATGTTAAATTGTGTTGATTTAACTGAACTGTCTAACTATTGATGAAACAATAGTGTAAGGAAGACATATTATTATCCTATTAATAGATATTTAAAACAAATATGTATTATCCTTCAATTTCAAATTCTAAATTATATTGTATATCTTTAATCGTTAAATTTGAATTAAGATTCATACTACTCGATTCATTCATAATAATCGCAGATGTATTATTTATTTTTTAATTCTCTTCTAATTCTAAAGCTGATCAATAATCTTTTTGAATTCGAGAAAATTCCTTTATAGGTGTGTGCGTGCGCGCGTGCGTGGGCGTTTGAATATGTGCATTGGTGCGTGTTTCATTTTTGTACGTATGCACGTGATATGATGAAATTTTTGCACTTTTTGAAACTATTCCTAATTTTATACGTCATCCTTCTAGAAGGAAAATTATTCTCGTTGACGTTCACATTTCAGCCAATATTATTTGTTATTATCTCTCATTTTAATCTAAATATTTCATTATACTTACATATTTACATTTCGATCGTTGTTCATGTGTTCAATTTTCACTGGCACATTTATCACGATGTTGCTTCTTAATTATTTTAATTTTCACCCGTTTTTTATTTTATATTGGTATTATAATTATTGTATATTCTTACTTGACATGAACTTTTATATTGAAAATATTACATACGATATTTGAATAACGGCGCAGAACAATGCTTTGCACGTTGATGCAATACTCAAAAATATACATTCATCAATGAATATATTTATTTGATAAAACTTGTGAAGTGTTGTTTTCACCATTTTCTGCCTACATTATATACATATATATACATGTATATATATATATATATATATATATATATATATAATATTTAATATTCCAATCCATTTCTTATAGTAAGGTGTCAGAATCGTCAGAATTTAAGGTTTACATTGGATTTCCTTTGGGGATGAATATCCTAATGTATTAACTTAAGTTTTAAGAGGATATGCAATATTTTCAATGAATGATCTAATGTACAACTTTTATATCGATAGAAGATACTGATTTATTAATATTATTTAAATTTGATAAATATTTATTGTATGATAATGTAAAATCGTTTAATTTAAAGCGACCAATTTAATACGACATTTTCAAGTTTGAAAAAAAAAGTTATTACATTTAGTTCGCGTTGGTAACGATTTTTGTCAATTTTTGTCAACAATCGTAAAGGGTTCGCTGAAATATTTCTGAAAACTGTATAATATTCTTTTGTTTTAATTGAATAAAATAATTACTATATACTTAATACTATCATATGATAAATGAAGATACTGTACATCCACTTAATTCAGGAAAAGTATTTATTATGTGGGAATATATTAACGGTTGTGAATTGCTTACTGAGAGGCACAACCATGTTACATATGAAATTAGCATATGAAAGCAATTGAACATATATTCGAGCTTTGATGATTTTTTAAAATGAATAGCATGCTAACAATACTCTTGAACAATTTATTTTTACAAAGTATATCGTATCTTTGTATCCATAAATATAATTTGATAAAAGATCCTGCATGAAGATCTCCGATCATCTGCTTCCTCATCTAATCGTTGTTTTCTTTATTTCAAAATTTATCTCGAACATGAATATTTTCAAGTTCGCAATTCAAATTCTTCAAGGTATTGCATGTATTTATTATAAAATATTTCATCGTCAAAAATATTTTGAAAGATCAGCGGTATTTGTCTGCAAATTTAGTTCATTGTAAGTCTTACTTATGAATATACATAATTAAATTATTCTAATTTTTTTAAGTTTTTCAAAATTTACTCCCTTCAAAATTATTTAAAAACTTTTTAAAAATTTATATTGCTAATAAGCACAATTTTTTTTAATATGAATGCCAATGTTAAAAATATTCCCAGAAAATGTAACAATTTCACTTTTAAGAGAACATAATGGAAGACGATTGTTTCAAAATTGTTTACGAATTATGTGCTGTACAAGGTTGATTGCCTATCAAAATTGACAGTAGAGTAACTCAAATCAATTAATTATTATTTGGCAGAGCATAATGCTTGCTTTATACAAGAATAAAAATCACATAATTGATGAACTATTAAATGTTTATCATATGGAAAATTGTGTTTATTGGTGTAAATTGCCAAAGACGACGTGCGGATCGGGTTTCAATGCGACGAATGCGTAGTTTGTCGATTAGAACAAGCAATTGTTGACTTACATAATATTAATACATAATAATCTGTCGTATACGCTTTCCTCTCGTCGAGACCCTCTTGACAAAACGCATGTACGTACGTGTGCATATCTGTAAATAAGTCGCGATGCTAAAACTTTTTAACGTCTCTCATGTGTTCGTCTGATCAATCTTTTATCATTCGAATGAGTGACGTAGAGAAAGATTTTTAAAAAATGTTATTTGAATTTGAACCTCGTGGTTTAGTTTTGTTTGCCAAGAATTTGACTAATTGGATTAAGTACGAGTCTTATTTTATGTTTATAGCATTAACGTATTGTTTAAAAATATTATTTTTATGTTCACTGCTTAGATGTTGAAAATTACCATCGTGTTGTATACCCACGCACACACGTAAATTCTACATGTTTACCTATATATCTATGTAAACTTCACTGAGACTTCATTCGTGTATCTTCTGTTATGCTTCATTTATCCGAGTAAATTTGATAATGATTCATCATTTTATATTTTTAATTTGATTTGAATATGAATATGTAAATACCAACACTTTTTCCAATTAATACATAGGTGTAACATTTTTCTATTATCCTTTTTTTTTTTTATAATGAATACTTATGTATAATATGTACAGCTATCCTGGTACTACTAAATTAGTTTACACAGTTCGATTTTTCGGTTTCAACATTTACTGCCTTACTATAAGGATTGGACTAAAGACTTTGCATATTATATTCTTTCTGCTTCTCTAATATGCAAATCGTTACTTTATTTCCTTTCGTATACATAAATAATGAATACGGAGAATATGTGCACTTACTTACCTAGGCAAATAAGCATGAATCAAATTATTGGCAATGTTTAATACAAAGCATGATGTATATAACTATTGTATTGTTAGTAATAATTGGTCCTAACATCTTTCAAAATTGTATTGTATACTTGTAACTGTAGATTCTTACATCGCTTAAGTTTATCGCTGATACACAAACTCATACTACTCCTACAATACATGAAAAGGGACGACTTTGTCATTTATTTTATCCAATTTAGTTCACAAATACAATTGTATTCAATATAACCACTAATATTTCAAACTCAAATTCAAACTCAAAGAATCGACTATCGAATCATCTTATACTTATACCACTCAGCGCAACACACACACACACGCACGCACACCCACCCACCCACACACACACGCACACACACACACACACACACACACATTTTTTTAAAATGAAATATTATATTGAAATAAGTACTTCTTACATATATTTTATAGTAATAGAAATATTAGAAAGAACAAAATATCTGACATTATAACGGATCAAATATTCAACTTATTTCTTCAATCAACTTACTCAATATATTCATTATTCTGCACTACATTTTTATCTGTCTCTACAAACGGACCGAGGCTTTAATTTCATGTTTTTAAATGTTTGCTTTTTCGTATTTTTGTTTTGTTTTAAGTTGACTAATACTGGACAGCGCTCGATGCCAAACGTAACAGTGTCCCAATCGGGTACTGACTTGTAACACGTGTACCATGCACAATACGTAACCCCGACGAAGGTAACTATTCCAACATCCCTCGTATCTTTTTTTATTTTTAATAGTAAAATTTTATTTTTCCACTTATCTTGCACAAACTTATTGTTTCAAATTACTTTCAATTAAGCTATATATTACGTAATACATGTAGATGTTGTAATAGTGTTTACTACGCGATAATTATGACTGCATGCATGTTTTGTTACTTGTATACACAACGTTGCATGGTTATATATATATACATATACATATGTATACACACATACGTACGTACATACGCGCATATAAATATGCATATAAATATGCATATATATATATATATATATATATGTATATATATGTATATGTCCGTATGAATGTATGTGTGCGCGCATTGTAATGGTAAAATCGTATAACATTGTCTAAAAATGAAAATTGAATAAGTTGCATAATGTATATAGTCGAATGAAGTCGTGTTGAAAGATGGTTATTAACTACATGTAATAGAAAGCACGTTCTGTAATGCATATTTCCATAAAAATATTACATGGTCAATTTTTCATTAGAGCAGTATTGCAGAGTTGACAATAATTCGTTGAGCACACAACTTAACATTGTCAATGAGAACGAAATACGCAATAAATAAAATATAGCGTATCATCTTGTAGTACTGAGCAATAACCGTAAATAATCGTTGATCAAAGAATGAAGAAGAGTTTTGCCAGTACTTATCTTGGCGTCCCTTTCTTTATTCTTAGCAAATTTATATAGTCCATATAGACACAACACCGACTCATCTTGCCCAAGCTTATCATACATATATCTATATCTACACGTATTTGTCTGTTTGGCCGCATCCGTTTGGGTGCACTTGGTCACAGCAGGCAACTACCCCAGTGCCAGCGGAACGCGCTCCTCTGGGTTCAGCGCTCATCTCTGGGGGAAGCCGCGACTCTACAGAATCACCACACTGCCCCGGCGGCCATACCCAGCGTCCGGAGAACGCACTCGACGCTCTGCTAGACGAGCTCCAGACCTTCAGCCGGCCCAGCTCGCAGCTCTCCCAGGCGCCGACCACCACCGACAACGGCCAACGCAAAGCCGGCACCGATCTCAATCCCGCCCAGCCAGCGCTACGTCGCCTCCACTCCTGTCCCGGCCAGCCTGAGCCCCAAGCCGACGGCCCCGTCGCCGACGACCTCCCCGTAACGCCTCCCAAGCCGCCCCTCCCCGAACGCAACGCCGAGCTACTGCAGCTGGCCAGCGCTCGGCGCGCCCCTCCGCCACCGCCCCCCCGGACGAGCCCGCGCTCACCTCCCGCTAGCCCCACGAGCCCCCAGCTTCCCCCGAGGGCCCCGCTCCGTCGCGGCCTCCCCCTCGTCAAAGCCGCCTCCGAGAGCAACGCGCACTCGGGGCCGGGCGCGAGCGTCGCCCCCGCACCGGGTCACCTCTCCACCAGCAACTCGAGCTCCTGCGAGAGCGTCAACTCGCAGGAAGGCTTGCAGAACAAACGCGGTTGGCACGAGCAGCTGGAGCAACGTCACCAGGAGCTCCTGCGCAAGCGGAAGGCTCTCAAAGAGCAATACGCGCGCCTGCAGCAGCTCCAGCGCAACGCGTCGAGCTGCGCGAACAACGCTCCAGCCGCGCCTCCGGATCTCCTGAAGAAGACGGGCTCGGAGAGCAACCTCCTGGCCAAGATGGGCCTCGGGCTGAGCGCGGCCGCCAGCTCGGGCTCGTTGAGCAGCCTCGCGGCCCCCGTGGCAGAGCCTACGACAACCGGCAAGCTTTACGAGACGGACATTCTGTGACCGGAGAGGGGGCCCGCGACGCCCCGCGAATGCGCGCGCGAGCTTAGCGACCGACCGAGTGGAAACAGTGTTACGCGCCCTTTGACTGGCTGCTCCAGCGGCTAAACCGGCCGCCTCCAAGTTGCGCGGAAGTAACGTCGCGACAATGTTCAAGAAATCGCCGACTCGATCTACAATTGGCTACTTTAATCTCATTCTAAACGATGGATTTCACATCGTATCGCTAAGATAAAAAACGACTTTAAATAAAGTACCCTCATTTTTGGCTGTTTGCATCGTAGCACTGATCGTCGCGCACTTCTAAGAGCGCGAGACTCCCTTTTGGACTTTACCGGTTAACGCGCTCGTACACACACACACACGCACGCACGCACACGCACACACTCATCGACACGCGCCCACACACGCGCACGCACGCACACACACACACACACACATCGACACGCACACACACATACCTTCGGTTCTTTTGTAAACGTTGTGCAACGAATGGGATTCATCGATGGAGAGGTCCTTTTTAGCCGTGTGTCAAATGACCTGCTCATATTTCCCATGATTTTGCGTTAAATGAATTCGGTTTTATAACAACTTTTACACGGTTTCACGCAGCCATCGGAAACATTACCAAAAATCCGTCTATGAAGTGGACTCGTGCAATTATGCTAATGCGTCATATGTACGACTGATAAATGTGGTGATGGTAGAATGATAATAAGCATTATTGAGAAGGAGAGGACGAAAATGAGTGAAAAAGACAGAGAGAGAGAGAGGAGAGAGAGAGTGCGGGGGGGGGGTAGTGAGAGAGGATTTTCAATCATATTCATTTGTAAACGTTAATTGATATTTGTGACATAAGTGCCAAGTTTATGTGTCCACAACATTATTACAAAAAAGTATTATATTATAAAAATAAAAATATATATAAGAATAAAATCTTTTTTACGATAGATTTTCAAAATTTATAAAGACTAACTTATTTATGTGGATCAGCGCGCCTGTAGTAGGTATAAGTTGATGTGTCAGTGTGTATGTGATCAGGTGCAAGGATAAATATGAATAGTAAATAAACTCTTTCAATAAACAATAAAATTCGGCAAGATAGTATATTATTGTTTAGTGATTACCGAGCTTGCAATTTGCGCCTGTAAGGAAGCATTTGCCTTCTCTTCTAATGAGACATTCACATTCTCTCCGGGTACGCACACATATATCTTACACCCATTCATACATACATATATACATAAATACAAATATATTAGCCCTAATTAATATCACTACACACAAAAACATTTGAATAAACTCGCGTACTAGGCATTCTAACAAACATAAGCATAACGGTAGAATAGTAGATAATATTGTCAAAATATGTTGAATATATTAGATATATTGACAGTATATGAGAGTTCCAGCAAATCGTGTTCTAACATTCATCGAGTAAAAATATAGATTAAAGTCCTTCAAAATAATAAGGATCACTCACCTAGACATTATGTAAGAATAAAATTTCACAAAAAGTGCACTACTCTTTAATTTACATTACAATGAATTAAATTTTTACTGGCGTGCTTTCATTTTCATAGATATCGTTATATGCCATATTTGTAGATTGGATATTTTACTTAATAAAGTTCTCGATGTACAAACAACGTATTATGATGATAAATCATGTAATAAAAAAATTTTTATACGTAAATAGAGAGCAGGATGCTGCTTACCACTTTTATTAATAAATAATACTGAGACTTAATACTAACATTCATTGATGCCAAAATATATTACGAACTTATACAAATAATAAATGAATGTGCGATAAAATTCATCGAATAAGATAAAATTTATTAAGACAAAAGATAAAATACAATATTTGCTTAACTTAGGCGAAAAATGTTATCTCACGAAGTGGTGTAATCATCTTAAAATAATCTGCAGATGGAGTCAGTGTAATCATATCATCGGGTAGCGGAGATTATTTATTCGTATGCCTACCCTACCATATTTACAACATCAACATTATTAATGTGTACAGCATTATTGTAGCTGACACATACATGCTAAAATGTCTAATGAAATTCGAATACCTAACCCGTGTATTTTTCCCTATACGTTCGGGAAGTCTTGACCTCTGAATCTGAAATTTCTCCAAATTTCATAATTTATGTGTAAATTTTGTCACCCACTCGTTCATTATAATTAGAATACTTTATTCCAGAAAAGGCGTATACGTTCATCATCCTTCACAACTCATGTAGTCACATTACAACAGGGTTTATTGCCATGTATTCCTATAAGAATTAAGATTTACCATGTATTGTCCATAAAAATCTTAGATTGCTAAATAGGTTTACATATTTTTTCGTAGACTCAATTCTCGGATCGTGATTTATCATTAACATCACGCCGATAATATGTTGATATTCTTCGCAGTGTGTGATTATATCATAATACATAATATTATATCATACAGACACTTGAAAAATCTCAATTGTTTCAACGTCTAAGCATTTAAACTTTTAATAAGGTACATTGCCTATACTCACAATAGCATTTTTTACATGATATTTTACTTCATTTGTACCTTTATAAATGACAAATTTAAATTGAAGTAGGATTTTTAATAATATTTGTAACATGTACAAAATACGTATTTATACGGTCAATTTTACTCTACCGTAACATTGCGTACTTAAAATTAATAATTATAATTGACAGGCATAAATTTATCGTCTTATGCCTCCTTTCATTTGCATTTAATGGTCATATAAATTTTCGTAAAATTATATTAACTTGATTAACTTGACCAACTAATGATGATTGTTTATAGACAGGAAGTGTACTACTGTATATCTTGAATATACTGTACTGCATTACGATAAATTCATACTAATTAATAACTGATATGTAATAAATCAATATTCTGTATTATTTTCATTATGGAAGCTAAAGTTTTTTCCGTAGATCAGTATTATTAAGATCTTGAATTTATCTCGTGTAACCGGCATTGTCCAACAAATATTCTTAGTTATGTACTGGTCGGCCAATGCTTTTCAACCACCGAAACTTGTTACGTATAATACAATTATCACACTTTATGTATGCGTGTGTGTGCCATTTACCATTTACAACATTTTTGTTGTTTTTTTTTTGTTCAGTCACGTAAATTATAATGACAAAATTATTTAGCGAGTACATTGGTTTAATATTTAATTGCTAATTATAATCATCTTTGTTACTTATAATACGTTAACTGTACAATCATAAATATATAAATAAAATATATTAACATAAACCTGTGCGCATGTACGTGCACAACCAATGCAATTTCATAGACATTAAAATACACACACGGAAGCTCATATTTTTTGTACATTTAATACATTTTTCAATGAGTTATATAATGTCTAAGTTTTTATGTACGTCCGTTAGGCTAACATTTACACATAAAAATATGACTTAAGCAATTCTACCATTGATTGAAAATTAAAAAAAATAAATAAAAAAGTTTACAATTCACCAGAAATATTCATAACTAAAATTGAATCATAAAGTGTTTCGAAGGGAGTATTTGTACTTTAAAACAATTTTATCAAACGAATATTCATAAAAAACGATCTGAATATTTAATTAGTGTAACTTAATATACGAACATACATACTCTCTTACTCTTTCTTTGTCCTTTCTTAATAATGTTGCCTCATTTGACAGTTTTACTGACCATTGCATATAAAAAGCGTTAGGAATAAATGCATATATATTAAATTATTAGTAGCCAATAGTAGTTAAAATTTTGAAAAATTTTATTATACAGAAATATAATTTTATTTACATTCGATATTTATTGGCTACGTTGCATATTATCTATCATCAGTATCTGCTTCTACTGCTTTTTGTATTCAACGGAAGTAATGCTTTCCCTCTCTTTCTCGCATTCACGACGCATATATATGTAAATACCTGCATATAAAGTAAAATAAGTAAAAACCAGAAAATTTCGTTTGAGGTTGGTCGAACAAGTTTCACAACTGCTACAACACTATCATCACTATCTACGCTAAGTTTCTAATATGGTTACTATACTACGATGACTACTATTGTTATTACCTTTAATAACTATACTATTATTACCGCTACTATTAGCATCATTATTATAATTATTACTAGTGTAATGTTTCCTGATGGTACTGTACGCCAAACTGAATTGACTTGTTACATTTGTAAATGTTTGTAAGTAATATAAAATAAAATTATTAAACAACAAGCATAATAATATTGTTCATTTTTACATATTTATCATATTCATTTTTCTTTTATATTGCATGAAATTATTTCAATAATTTCATTATAATCATTAAATTAAAAAAAAAAATGTGAATTATAATTTTACCTTCATATATATATATATGATTTGAGAATTTAATTTATTGACGTTGTATATTAATCTATTGTTTATATGAAAGACCGAAAAATATTGTGATTTTCAATATTCATGTATAAGAATAACAAAATATTACAAAAATTTTGAATTGAACAAACTTTTAATACATAAAATAATATACTATTTATATATATATATATATATATATATATATGAATATCTATTTATGAAAGTTCAACTAACATGTAATTATGAAAAAATTATATGGTTAATTACAAAATAAATTGTAAATAAATAATTAATATCAAACAAATAAAAAATATGAAGTAAATTAATTAAGTTTTCTGGAATTTATTAATTTTATATGTATAGTTAATATTTAATTGACATAATTAAAAAACTTATGCGTGTATTTTTGTTTTTGTTATCGTAAACGTTTATATCATCACCAGAGTTTCCTCTTTAACTAAATATTATAATTTCAGTTGAAATATTTTATTACAGTTTTTATATTTGTTAAATAGAATAATCAATGAATTTTATATTATCCATTATATATTCACAAATCATGTAAAAATTTATGTAAATCAATTGTAACATTTGTAATGATTCTTTTTTTTTAATGCTCTAATAAAAATTTATTTCGTAAGACAAAAGAAATGAAATTTCATAAATTGATTTGAAAAAAATAAATTAAATTTCAATTAAATTAATAAAAATTAATTTTAAAATAATTATAAAGATTTTACAAGTGAGAAATGGCTAAAAGCTTAATTTACGTATGTTAGTTTTAGAAAGTTAATAGTCATTCAAAAATACATATCCACCATTAAAATTTTTATTCTTAACTATATTAAACCATCACTTATTCAAAGTATTACGATAATATACGCAAAATATCGTATATGGAGAAAGGCATGTTGTATACATTATTTCTTGCCGTATATTCGCTACATAACAGTATTTTAAAGGTTATTAACTTGCACATATTTATGATGTGATACCCATTTATAATTATTATTATATATATATATATATATATATATATATATAATGAAGATATCTAATGAATACCTTTAAGAAACCCCTGACATTTTTATTTAGTCATTGCGATAAAACTGATAAAGTTCTTTTCAAATAAAAATATATGATTTTAGTGTCCCACTGGTTCAATAAATATTCCGAGTGCATTTAAATGAAAAAAGCGTCAATTCGAACATAAAAACCAAATAAAGTATTACTCTTGATTTATCAGCAGCGGGATTTTAAGGATCGGTTTTGAAATACAACCTGATTCCGAGAAATCTTTCTTTTATCCTCATAAGCAGTTTATTCTGTCCAAATCAAATTTTCGTCTGAGAATTGCGGAAT
This sequence comes from Ceratosolen corneri, assembly GCA_030522565.1. Classification (NCBI taxonomy): domain Eukaryota; kingdom Metazoa; phylum Arthropoda; class Insecta; order Hymenoptera; family Agaonidae; genus Ceratosolen; species Ceratosolen corneri. Next base: position 5,527 of record JAPYYT010002399.1, on the reverse strand, counting down.
GCTGTGCATCGAGAAAATAATCCAAATAAAAAATAATAAAAAATGCAAAGATTAAATTTTACATAAAGATAAATTAAATTTAATATTTTCAGTAAATTCTAAAATATATTTATCCTATATTATTAAAATCACACTGACATATCCATTTAAAAATTTTTACAAAATACATGAAAATCTTGAATTCATTTTTTAATCATTAATTAGTATTACAATGTAGCTATTATATTTAAATTATAATACACTATCTATTTGAATGAAAAATGTTTCGAATTGCTTTAAAAAAATTTGTTCGTATATTATAATAATAATATCATGTTGAAATATATATTTTTATCTCAGTATATGCGGTTATTGAACATAAAAAAACAAACTATTATGCTGCTAATTTAAATTTAACTATATATTTTTAATCATAATTGATATATTTCAAAATTATTTTATACCATACGAAATATTTTTAAAAAACTTATGAAATTTATTTATATTTATAGTAGGTAACGGATAATTGATTGTAATATTTAATACATTTATATATTTTTACCAAAATTAATTATTATATTTTTTACATAAAATTATAGTCTTCACGAAAAATTCAATAAATTGAGGCAACTACAATTCTTTATTGCAAACAAAATTGTTTATTTTTATAAATACAATAAATTGTATATTTTAAACATAAAAAGTGCACTTAACCTTTGATTACTTATCTCAAATAGCTCCTATTTTAAAATTGAAAAATTACTTTAAAAATGATTTCATACACGTAAACTTCCTTCTTAAATTGAAATCTATTGTTTAACTGTTTTTTGTTATTGTTAAATATATATATATATATATATATATATATATATATACTAAGAATATTAATATACATGTATTAATTTTAATGTGTGTCAGTGAATTAGCGAAAACGTTTATTAATACTGTTGATTAAATCTATAGAATTTTATAATTAGACTTCTTCATAATAAAAGTACATAATATGTCTAATCTATAATTCAATCAAGAACAGTATTCAAATAAAAAATGTTGCTTGGATGAAGTAAAGTTCATATTAATTACATTTATTAATTGGTTATATAAATTGACTAAAGGTTTATATAAAAGCTAAAATACAAGACCTTTTATATTTTAAAAATTATTGAGATTAAAATTATTCTTTCATTCTGATATTTAGATCTAAAATATAGATAGAAAATATGTCTAATGTATATTTATATTTTATATAAGTATATAAAACACTTGTGTATATATAAAATATGAATACGAATTACGTCAACCAAAAGCAAAGTGCTTTTAAAACCTTTTTAAAGTGCTTAATAGAATAATGAATTGATTAAATCAAAATTACAGAATTAATTTCAGGTATAAAATTGCATATGTCAAATAAATATATATATATATATATATATAAATATGTGTGTGTGTGTGTGTGAACTTATATTTTAAATATTTAATATTTCAAAAGTAATTATTAAATTTATGTAATAATGTACAACAATTTTCTAATATGAAAAGAAATTTTACTTTTTTTATATATATATTGCTTTTCCACTTAACGGTTTTTGTTTCCGTGCAGATCATTTTACAATATTTTAGATACCAGAGAAAGTGGGTGCTTTTATTGATGATTTACTGAAAAATTGATGCAAACATCCAATAACTGAATATTGAAGAGGTACGATTCCATACGTATTTATGTTTAAATTATTTCTTATATTTTCTTTATAAAAAATCACATTTTTGAAATTTTTTTTATTATTTAAATAATGAAACTATCAAATTAAAAATAAACTAGAAATCAAACTAAAGTAAATATAATAACAGAATTTATATTTACAAACGATAATTATATTTATAAATAATAATTTACCCGTTCAAGATGAATTTTTTAATCAGAAATTCTGATTTGAATTGAAATTTGAATTTTGAATAAAAATACTGAGGATTTAAAGAACTTATTCAATTGTTATATGTACATCAAATAAGCAGTAAATATTTATATAAAATAAGGATAACATAAAGGGTAAAAAAATTTTTGTAAGAAGTAAAAACAATTTTCTTTAACTATATAAGTAAAAATATTTCTTAAATTTATGTGAATACGTATTGCCAGTGTAAATATTATCTAGATTAATCTATTTATAAATAAAACTTCATTTCGCATCTAAATAGCATTCGGTAAAAGTTAAATTTTACCGACAAAACTTTATTATTTTGAACATTATAATTATTGTATATCTCAATCTATTTTTTGTAAAATATATATTTTGATTTTTTTGTTATTACATATATTATAATAATTGCTAAAGAAACTTGTTTCATTCGGCACCATGATATATATATTTCATAATATAAATCAAAATTTTTTTCATTATTTAACAAGAATTATTTGTTATGTTAATTTTTACAATATATAATTAAAAATATTCAACATAAAAAAAACAATCTATTGTAGTATTAATATTATATTAATATATATTAATGAAAATATTTTGAATCGATAGAATACATAGGACAGTTCAAAGAAAAATATTGAGTATATTTTAGAATATCTACGCTTATACCAATTAGGTTTTTTATTAATTAACAAAAATATACTTACTGTATATATAAAAGTAAGAAAGATGAATGCTTGCAAAGTAATCTTCTTACATTAACAAAATTCAGGTAGTAAAGTACAATAAAATTAGATAGAACATAAATACTTTAAAAAAATAAAACTTAATTTAAAAATTTATACGTAACAATAATAATAATTATTATTATGTTCTTGGAGAACAATGAATTATAAATTGTATTAAAATAATAAAAAGGGCTCGATAAATCTGTAGTAGCAAAATTTTAAAATAGTTAAAGTTAATATGAACAAAATTTAACAGAAAATTAAATTAATATGAAATTCATTAATTTATTTTAAATTATTGATAAATATTTAATTGTCAACATATTCTTAAATTAATATATAATAAAAATAATATGGTAGTATATTTATATGTTTTGATAAATTTTGAAAAAGAATTATACAAAAAGTATTATAAATAAAAATATATAAAAAAAAATATATGAAAAAATGAATTTATATTGGTACCCGGAAATACTACAAAATACTACCAAGTTTTTATCTTCTTATATGATAAATTGATTTGTTTACAATAGAATGAGAATAATATTTCATATATATTTCTATAAAATTAGATAACTGTCATTAAAATATTTATTGCTCTAATTGTTGATGTTGCTGATGTTGTTATTATTATTATTATTATGAAAATTTTTTAAAATCAAATGTAATATTTCATATTTCAAATGAATAATTTGAAAATGCATAGATGAAAAAATATTATTAACTATAAGATATTGATGTAATATAAGAATGAAAGCTGGAAATTATACAGCAATTAAAGAAACTAAGTACTGTAAATAAATGCCTTTTGTATGTATACTTTTTAAATACATTTAAATTTTTTAAAACTCTTGATTTTTTCCATATTAAATGTTATTAGAACATCATATAAATAAAAACATTTATTCATTACTCTTTTAATTCAACACTAAGATTATTATTTATATTATTTATATATACATATATATATATATAGTAACAAACTTGAATTTTTGTCATTTTGAAAGCATTTTTTTTTAAGTATGCAATTATATTACTTGCTTTTGAAAGAATTTATATATAATATTTTACTCAACAATATTTACCAAAAGTAATGATCATAGAGTTGATTTTGATTTTTAAAATGAATGAATCAGCGTGCTGAGTTATTGAGTTATATATGATCGAATAAAATTATTTTTAGCTTTTATATTATACTAAATTTATCGTAATTTTGTCATTATTTCATATAATTTTATGTATATAAAATGTTAAGTCTTTAAATTTATACTCATAAAGTATATACATAAATGCATAAATGTACGAAGAAAGTAAATCTTTATTTCACTAAATACTTTTAGCAAAATGTATTTGTCTCACAATTCTATGACAACAATGATAAAATATTGTAAAACTGATTTATTATAAACGTGAGAAAAAGACCAATGACGAATAATTATATTATAGCAGTACATGAGAAAATTTAAATAAGAGTATTAGAGTTGGAGACGTATATTCGCTTATATATATATATATATATATGTATTTGCATATCAGGTAATATGTAGTATAAAAAAACATGTTCCAATGGACGAAGTTTAAAATATTTCAATAGAAATAGCTCATTTCGTTTATTATCTTAATTTCGTTGTATACAGTTCGTTTGTCATATACCGAGAGTTTCTTGAAAATGTATTTTTGTATTTTAAAATTATTTTAAAATCTACGAATGAAAATACTAAAATGGATCCATTTCCCGAGTTGGCGTACTTAAACAAGTTTAGCACACTTTGCAGCATTTCAACACATTTTCATGAATCATCCACTTACACTGGCCTGTAATACAGACGCATTCATTTAAACGTTGATAAGATTATGAAATGATATGCATGAGAATGATTAAAGTTAAGAAATAAATGACGCCCATTAACGTTGTCGCGGACGTATAGTTGCAATTGCGTAATGATCGTTAGATGTTCGAACAAACAGAGTACATGCGAACTAAGTCGTATAAACTGTATATAATACGAGGTGAATAATCTCGGTGATAATTAAGCATCTATCTTGTTGAATGTCAGATAGGCGCTTCTCGCTAAATTCCTTCGAGCGCCTCGTCAAGTTCGGCCAATAATAATCTGCCTGTAGTCGATAAACGGCTGCCTTTAAGCATCTTATGAAAAGTACGTCAGAGGCAGAGAAAGTTGGGCAAAGCGCGCACGCGAGGGCCATTTATCAGCGTTAGGCCGTAAGAGGCGAGCGCACGTAGGAGCATTGCGAGAGATGAATGGGGCTAAAGTTTCAATTAGTCAACGCAGTTCCCTGGCGGCTCGCGCACACCTGAGCAGCGGCAGGAAAAGTGAATCCGACCTCGAGTCAGGACGAGGATCGGCTCCTAGCCGGCCGGCCTCACGCCCGCTCGCCCATCAGCGCCTATGTTGCGTGTAGCGTAAAGCCCCAGGGCTCTCCCCAAGCGCTCTCCTCGGCGAAGCCGCCGAGAGGGAGTGAGAGCGCGGTAAAGAGCGCGAGGGGGTGGGGCGGGGTGGGGTGGGGGGGAAGTCGGGCTCAACGCGACTCGGGGCACAGCGGCCAACGGCTCGCACTCGCATCACTCTCCCTCGATTTCTTCCCGTGCAGACAGTCTCGCGTGTACACTGTCGAGCGCTGCTCCTCTCTCTCAGCTGTTGCCTGGGCCCGAGGATCCCGGATAGCGGACACCGCTAATCCCGACAGCCACTAGCTCCTCCTCATCGCTGCAACTGTCATCTCGATCGCGCTTATAACTTTCGCCCGAGCGAGCCAGGGCCCTCAACAGCCACGGACACACACACACCACCCGACCGAGTCATGAAGCTGACACTCATTGCGTGAGTAGACTCGCCCAGTGCGCCCACCCTTCGTCCAACGTTGATTTGCTCGCGCAAT
>JAPYYT010002398.1:0-33150 GCA_030522565.1 Ceratosolen corneri | reverse complement strand
CCCCCCCCGACTGACTGACTGACCCTGGACCCATTGCGATCGCTACTTTCAGAATTCACGGCCACCTCTCGCATAATCCCCAATTCGCCAAGCCCTTGAACGACCCGAATTTCATCATCGACCTGCACAACGAGGCCGTGAATCACGTCATGGACATCGTCATGGATCCGGAATCCATGATGTACACGGATTTCGCCCCGGAGCTGAAAATCTACCTGGCCAACAAGAAGTCGTATCCCTGCACTTACGAATACTTCGACAGCGCGTGGAAGCATCCGGAGTACAGGGCCGAGCTCGAGCGCATTATCGGCAGCTTTATTTTTCCACCCTGGAGGTAAGTTGTCGCTCGTGCGCCACGCTTGAAAGCCGTATGGCGGTCGTTCGTATGACTTTTAATAAGATAGGCCCTTCCCATCAATCGCTTACTTTATTCGCCGAGAGTCGTCGGCTCTCGCTGCATTCTTGGGTGCCAAGTGCAGGTGCACTCGAGGGTATAATATTGCCTATGCACTTGGCCATACTGTAGACAGGCAACGTGACGAGGAGCACTTTAAGGGAGACTCGTAAATGTAATGTGTGATATTGTTGGGAGGATTGGCGAGGAGTTGGCAGTCCAAGTGTGGCTGCGATCGCCCGGAGAATAAATGGCAGAAGCGTTGAGCGGCGGTGGACTCTCTCTCTCTCTCTCTCTCTCTCTCTCTCTCTCTTATCCAGCTACCAACCTCATTATAACATTGAGATATGAGCGGCGCGAGATTGAGATGAAATGAGGTTGGCTTTGGTGGTTAAGCGGCGTCGAGTAAGGAGCCAATTGCGTTGCAGGGAGCCGTGGCCAGTTCGTGACATGGTGAACCTTCACGACTCCATCGTGAGATACTGCCAGCAGATAATCCCGTACGAGAGCAGCGTCGCGATAGCTAAGAACATAATGAGCGACCTCTTCCTCGTATCGGGATACACGGAGGAGAGCTGCCCGAGCATCGCCGACGTCGTTGTCCACCTCGTGGCGAAGAAGATGGCCGAGTTTGGGGGCAACACGCGGGTCGTTTACAACAAGAACCACGTGAAGCACTTCAAGACACTGCCCTGGTGGTTCAAGTCCAGCGTCCTCGTGGATTACGCGGAGCGGCAGGAGCACGGGAGGGATAACGAGGGGGACATAACCGCCGAGAGCGAGATATATAGCGTGAGTAATTGGATGCTTCCCTCGGTTAGCTCGATGTATATTGCCTCCGCCGCGTCTTCTTCGGTACATTCCTTGTTCCGACGGTCTTGTCCAGGTCTTGCATGAGCCTGCTTGCATGACGCTATCGTATATCGTATAGATTAATAGTCTGCGATTGAATGTTTATGAGCGAGTTGCTGCGAGTTGATACGTGGTGCCTTGCAAGTAATACCAGTTCGTCAGCAGGAGGTGGAGGGGACCGGGACGAGGAGCTCGCTTTTCGACCTGGAGTATGACATTGACGAGCTGAGCGAGACGTACCTCCAGCAGGACGAGGAGATGGCGCTGGTCGATTACTGCCGGGAGACTCGCAACCACATCGCGGATATGGAAGAAACGACCGCGAGGCTGGAAAAGCAGCTGGAGGAGCAAAGGCTGAGGAACCAGATGTTCGAAGCCAAGCTGAAGGAAGCATTGGAGGACGAGTCGATGGGGCCTGGAAGTTGATGAGCCTTGGCGAGGGCAGGACGATAGGGCCCTTGGGTCCGATCATCTGGACTTGGAAGGCGCGTCTTTTTATGAATTACCAAGAAAGTCGATTGGAATTGCATTGGCAATTGGTACGGATGACTCTGGTCGCCTCTCGGATGTGCTTGTCCGAGTCGGACGTGCCTTTATCAATTCTGGATTTTTTATTTAATTTTGTACGTGGAAGAAAGAAAGAAAGAAAGAAAATAAGAGGGAAAAACAAAAAAAAAAAAAAAACAAAAAGAAAACAATGATTTGCACTTTTGAAAGTTAGTTATTTGAATTCTTATACAATTTCAAATCTCTCGAGAAGATAGTCGGTGATTCGTATTAATGATAATTACGATGGTTACTTATTGCTCAATACGCTTGTCGATTTCAATTGATATTTCAATGGCCCGTTGAGATAAGGGAGTATTAAATATTTTCCAATCACGTAATTCTAAAAAGTGATAGAGCACTGATTATATTATATTGGGTGTCAAATATGTACGAGCAAATTCTCGTAAGATAATAGAATACGACTTCGATACTTTCTTGTAGATTATGTTATGTAATAAGCGCAAGGTAGATTTTCATTTAATAAAAAAGATGATACTAATTTATAATTTAATTATTTAATAATAAACTATTTTTTTATAAATATTTGACTGTATTTTTCAATTCAACCGAAGTTTCTCATTTTGCATTAATAATTACTATTAATAATTACTCGAGAAACTGTTTGTTAGCTTCGTTACTTTTTGTTGAATGCCAGTGTGGCACAGTTACAGCTGACAACTGCAAAATTTAAAATCATTAGGTTTTTTTTTTTATAAAGCCAATGAACAACCTGTGTTGTTAATGTGCTATTGTACGATATGTATCGATCCTACTTACACCTTGAAATGCTCGTATCCTTCAATAAGTCGTCGGCATACGTAACATATGAGTTTTCCACACACACATGTTATCTTATTGCAACCCACACTTTTAATAAACGACGTCTTACAATTGTAGCAAACTCTAATTAAATTTTTGCTCAACAATTCTTCATTGTACAAGCGCATAGAATGTTCATTGATATTCTCGCTACACGATAGCGGCAAATGATTTTCTTTTCTGCAGTTTCTAAAATGAAAATAATTGACTTATTAATATCAATTGACGTAATCAAGAAATAATGCGTAAAAGAATAGAATGTCTCAACCTGCAGGATATTTGCATGCATTCCATATTTTTGCAACGAATTAATGTGATTTCCGGATCTATTTCGATGAAAAAGCCACACAATGGACAACTCACCAAATTCTCTAGATTAGCCATAATAATCTCCCTCTCCTGCTTTTTTCTCTCCAACATCGTCACCATAAAGAGTGGCAAAATTTTCTTCACAATTTCAATATCAAATTCCAACGGGCAATCTTCGAAACATTTTACGCAAGCGTTGCCTTCCGCAATGGTAAGCTGAGCACCGTAAATCAGGCACTTTTTACAAAAACAATGCTTATTATCACATAAAACAATATCTCGGCAATTTATGCCGATGTCGAAGCAGCACATGCATTCAAATGAAATATCGTTGTCCTTGAAATAGAAATTATTAGTTAAGCTACAAAAACAATACAATTCCACAATGAAATGCAAATAACATTTAAGCCAGTAATTCACCTCTTCTTCAATTTCCGATTTCGTACTTTGCATTGTTGATTCAATTATATCTCTATGCTCGAGAAATGCAATTTCTTGTATTAATGATAAATCGTCGGAGGAAATGTACGTCGGCAAAATTTTTTTCGGCACGTGACTCAAGTATTTGTATGTTAAACTTAAATTGAATTTTTTATCTTTATAAAGAGCCTCAATATCAACAACCTACAAAATGCTGATTATAGTATCTTGAGTTTCATACGTGAACAATAAAAACCATATATAATCGTTTCTCGGAATAAATTTTTTCCGCGCTCATAATCATAATTATATATAATTTTTAGTAATCGAACATAATGTGCAAATGAACAAACTGCTGTATCATATAGTTTTTGTAAATAATTAATGGCGGCCTCCTTACGAGTTCCCGTTCTGAACGGATTTTCAAAAAAATTAAAAGGTTCCGGATATTCCGTCAGAAATTGTTCAACGTTAAAGTCCCGTCTATATTTAATAAGTGACCAGTTTTCCTTTAATTTATGAAAATCTTTTCTTTTTGGGTATTGTCGAGACAATAGCCGCTCATCTATAAGCGTGTTCAAAGTTATTTCATCGCCGCCGCTATCTTTCACCAAAACTTTGAGAAAATTGAGATCGGCATCGGTGAACATGTTTGATAAAATGTTCACTTTTTCGGCAAAAATTTCAGGATCAGTACGCAGAAACTCTTTAAAAAGCAAATCGCATCCCGTCGATTCATTATGGCTGCCATCATCTACATGTTCCGCCAACATTATTTCTATCTTATTAATAATATTCTCTAAATTTTAATTAACTAGTTATTGAATGTTCCGAGCGAAATGTCGATTATTTATCGGTTATCTAAAAATATAAAAATACTCTTATATCCCACATACCCTTTAAATAAAGTTATAAACATATATATATATATATATATATAATAACATAATACAGTATTTATAAGACAATAGCTACGAATTGATTTTTCTAAATTAAATATTTTTCACATAATTGTTTACACAAAAAATACTTACAAATACTTCGTTCTTACGGCCAATTCTTCTCTTTAATAAACAAAAAAAAGAACCAAATGTATTGAAATTACAAAAAATTAATAAATTATAAATATCGGTTATAAAAGTTTGCTTAAAATAGTGTAAATTCCTAAAACTGCTCTTCAATAAAGAAACAGAAGAACTGCGAGTTTGGCTAATAATAAAATAATTACTCTATTTTGTTTTTCGGCCCCACACAAAGAGCAATGGTATAGTGCATTTATGTACGATATTATTACTAAATCTAAATTTAATTTTCAAACTCGGTGAACGCCGACCAATCGTAATTACGCGTGTGGGGAACGTGGAAGGGATATTTGAATGTTCACGAAGCGAATACGAGGATCGATGTTCTATCGCAGGCGACACATCTTTCCACAAAAGTCTTAATAATATAAAAATATCGTACATCGAGGTGCTTCCCCGAATTATATATCTATCTCCTTTTCCTTGAATTTCCTTTAATCGATGCCACGGCCATTAATAATACAATCAATGTGCTTGATGTCGATTTTCAAACATACACGTAAATTTATTTTATTCGAATGCATTTTATTTTATTATTGTTACAACTTGAGCAATTCGAGCCGATAAATTTGTCAAAGTGGCTCGTGGATTTGCGTACAGTTGCAAGTAATTTGAGGTTAAAATTAAAATAATTGTATAATATAAAACAGAACCGATTGTTCTCAATATTTTACAGCAAAGTAAGTTATGTTTCATCTATATAGATTTTTTTAAATCGCCAAGTATTACAAAAGGGTTAAATTATCGCTATTTCAATAAATTATCGACGTTAGAAATTTACACTCGACAAATTGATATTTTTTAATTTAATAAAATCATAGGAATCGATATGTCGGCAAAGACAATTTGATGATATTTTTACGTTCTAATGTAACTTATATTGAGTTAAAACAATGGAGTTCGAAACGAATGATATCGTTGGATCCCGCAGCATCGAATAATAAAAGTTCAACAAAACGCAATGAACGCACGCACGCTTGTTTCCACCCACACATGCGCGTATGCACGGTTGCGCACGGCGCATGTGTGTGCGTTTATCGTATGTGTATGCGTGTGCATGCGCGTAAGTATGGTGTATGACTCCTAAGCACCCAATGTAGAGTAGTTTTGCAAGTTCTTACGATCATTATTTAAATAGACCACGGAATTATTGACAATGGAGTATAAGATTCGTATAAAATAAATGATCTGCGATGTCGGACGATTCAGATTATGATGTGGAAACCGAGGAAATTGATGTTTATAAAAGAAAATACCAATTGCTAGCCGAGCGATGCGAAGTTTTGCAACAAGTTTGTTTGATATTTTTATGCATGTGGGCTTAAATATTTTGTAAATTGGTGATCGGTAAGGCATTATGTATTTTCAGGATAACGAACGCCTGGTTCATCGAATTCAGCGAGCCAGGAAATTATTAAAGCGAACGAAAAAAGAAAAAAAGTAAGCTATTTGTAGGTTATATTTTTGTTTTCATTATAATTTCCACTTAATTATTAACGCAAATTCTACTTTTTTTAAAGCAATCTCTATTTGTATACGATTTTTTGGCATTGCAGCCTTTTTAAGGTGAAATTATTAGTCTAACAGCGATATAACGTTTAGTTATTTACTTGAAATTGAAATTTCAATATTTGAAAATGAATTATGGAGGAAGCTTTTGTAATAATATTGCATCATGAATTGCATTGAGATATAGATTTTAAGTATATATTTACAGTAAATTTCTATAAAAGTTTTATAAGCGTATGCATTTTAGATAGACTTTGAGCGAGTGAGGTATTTAAAAATTGTTTAACGATATAATTTCTATTGGATAAGAATTAAAAATATTTCCTGGTTTTACCATTCATTTCACGCACCAAACTAATCTCAATGACAATTGGCTTTTGCGTTAATGTAAATTTGTAATAAATTCGTGGCCTATGTTATTTAATATAAATTCAATTTAAATTGTACGTATCAATAAATATTTCAATTTGTTGCAGATATTTAATTAATCGTCTTGATCAACATGGCGATAGATGGAGGGAAGCACCCATGGGTGTGCTCGAAGAAAACAGTATATTTCAGAATACACCAAAGCACGATAAGGGCTCCAAGTCCGCTTCAAATAATATTAAAGAAGAAAAGCCGAAGAAGGGAACGAAAAGAAAAGGAACGAAAGCGGATCCAAATGCTCCAAAAAGGCCGGCCAATCCATTTTTCCAGTTCTGTCAAGAGCAACGACCTCGCGTAATGGAACGCTTAGCTGGTGAGCCCGAACCAAGCAAGCAAGAGCTTACAAGACAATTAGCAACAACATGGAAATCACTTAGCTCTGAAGATAAAAAGGTATTTCTGTCATTATTGCATGCATAGGGCCAACGTGCATTTCATTAAAATTAATTATTTATCATTTTATCGTATTGTCGCAGGTATATTATGACATGTACGAACGATCGAAAGAGAAGTACGTCGCAGAAATGCAAATTTATAATAAGAAAGTGGAGGATGCGCCGCAACAAATGTCCTTACATGTATCTTAATGTATGATAAATCTGTACATAGTAATAAAATCCTTATTTTCCCCGTATATAAATATGCAATTCCAAATAATATTATATTTGAAGAAGAAGAGATGTTGGTTATTTTTAATTTCATTAGCAATGTATAAAGTATTTATCGAATTGAAATTAAAATTTTTAAACTAAGCTTTTAATTTGCGTACAATTATTTCCCCGTCATTCATTCCTCCATGACAATTATTCGTACTTGAAAATGCCATTCTTATCATAAACATTACCCTCCCCTATCCCAAATAAAACCCTGTGTTAATGCTAAAAACTATATGTTCACTAATGCACTCCTCGCTCTCGTTGATCCTGCGATCCAGGTTGTGCGTGTGTGTGTGGGCAATCCGTGTGACTTGACTATACTCGTCCCTCGCTACTCGTTGCACGGCATATGAACGTCAAGAGGCGGCGCTACCAACACAGTTAAAACGCAAGTTGATTATTACCGAAGGAAACATGGCGCGAGGCAGTAGCGCTGGTTTTGACAGGCATATTACGATTTTTTCGCCTGAAGGCCGCCTTTATCAAGTGGGTAGGTGCACGAATCGAAATCTTAATCTATTAAACCGTTCCTCGGCCTGTTTATTCATAGCTCGCTTGCGCTAGAGGAAGCAATTTAGCCGACCACCGTCAAATTTGCAATGCGGCGTGATCTGCACTTTTTCGATGACGGATAGCTACGGATTTTCGCTTTACCATTAATGTTAATCGTTTATTTTTGCAGAGTATGCTTTCAAAGCAATTAACCAAGGTGGTCTTACGTCGGTCGCGGTCAAGGGCGTCGAGACCGCTGTTTTCGCGACACAGAAGAAAGTGCCCGTAAGTAGGTGGTTATGATAACCTCACTTGATTTAATTCACCAAAAACCAAATGATTATTTCGTTCGATACCCAGTTGTCAATGTTGTTAAAACAAAATGCTTTTTAGGACAAACTCTTAGATGCTACTAGCGTTACGCACTCTTTTCGAATTACGGACCACATAGGCTGTGTTATGACTGGAATGATTGGCAAGTTTGAACAAATTATATTTATTTGGCAATGTAAAATATATCCGACAAAGCCATTTATAACTTGTATAAATTCTGCATAACATCTTTCATCTATTTCGCTTCGTTTAACTTTTTTTAATCTATCTCTTAGTCCTGACGTAGCCTTGATAAATAAGTCGATCGGATACTTACTTTCAAAGTATTATGAATAATCGATAACATTTGGTTTTATTGGGTGCAGCTGACAGCAGGTCGCAAGTACAGCGAGCGCGTTACGAAGCAGCACATTTCAAATATAAGTATGGATACGAGATACCAGTTGACACGTTATGTAGAAGGGTGTCGGATATCAGTCAAGTGTACACGCAAAATGCCGAAATGAGACCTCTTGGCTGCTCAATGATGTTGATAGCCTACGATGTAGAGAAAGGCCCGTGCATTTACAAAGCTGATCCAGCTGGTTATTTCTGCGGTTATAGGGCAATTTCTACGGGTGCAAAGCAAACCGAAGCTAATTCTTATCTCGAAAAGAAGCTGAAGAAGAAACAAAATTATGATTTTGAGGAAACAATTCAACTTGCAATCACATGTTTATCAACAGTCTTATCGGTTGACTTTAAGCCTACTGAATTGGAGGTTGGCGTTGTTTCAAAGGATAATCCTAAATTTAGGTATATACAGAGAGTGTTTATTACTATTAAGAAAATTTAATTAATTATTATTTTAAAGTATTTATCGAATGTAAATAATCAAATCGAGAATCATATTTTATTCGTGGCCATATTAATTTATTTCTTCTTTTTCTTTTATATCCGTCTCGTTATAATCTTCTATTAAGTGGGCAAAAATTAAATTAAATTAACTTAATTAATTAACGCAATAATAAAATAATCGGTTATATGTATTGTTGTCAAATTTTCCAGAGTCTTAACTGAACAAGAAATTGATAAGCATCTTACAGCTATTGCCGAGAAGGATTGAAGAGTAATTAATAAGTTAACAAAAATGTACTTTTATGTAAAACTTTATATACTTATTAAATTTTATTACCAACTATACATTATTGTGTTGAAATCTAAATAAAAACAACATTTTTGTGAAAGTATCTAAAGAATTTATTAAAAGAATTGAACTTATTACTATTTTTTTTATCAATTAATACTGGTAATTTGCCATTATTTTCCTGATGCTGTAGCCAAAGGATTTCGCACCACCAAAATAACTGAATCACCTCGTAAAAACATTTTAGAAATAAATCTGTCTTTATTTACTGGCTTTGCCTGAAATCAAAGTAATATTTATTATCTTTAAACATAAACGAAACAGTGATCCGCATTATAAATCGTCAAAGTTTTTACAAATAAATATAAAATTCTTATCAAACTGTGTTCATCATTTTTCTAAAAATGCAAACATCTCGGCAAAAAGAAGATTAATAATTTATAAGAAATCCATCGCACTCTTATACGAGTTATTATTTTGAATATTTAAACTACTATCAAACTGATTTACATGACGTTTTAAATGAAATTGGTTTACTCAAATCTATACATTTAATTAAATCCACGTGGTTACTGGCAGAAAACCTCGGACAAAGGCTTTCCTCAAATTTTATCAATATAAACAAACGTAAATAAATACATACTTTCTTTTTCCCTTTACCAGTTCTTGGCAGCTCCGTCCACATTTCTTTGACATTTTCCAATACCATATTACAATGCCTATCAAAAGCTTTGACACGTCCAAGTAACTTTTTATTATTTCGACAGTTTATCAAAACTTGAGTATTGTTTTTCACAGACTGCGTCAATACAGAAAGTGGTCCTGTATTGAATTCCTCTTCCTCCCGCTTTGCCAGTTCTTCTGGAGTCATCTCTGATTTTGGCTTCGTTAAGGAAGTCCTTGAAAGAAGAGACATTCTCAAAAATGTGCACAAATTAAACTTACAATTACAAATGTAACAAACAGTGTACAACATGCACAACAAAGGAAAATTAAGTCTAAACATGCATAAGGTTATTTAATTATTGATCTCATTTTACGGAAATATTGCAGTACTCGGTAAATGCGATAATTACAAAAGTACTTACATTTTATCAATTTACACAATGGTGCCTATTTAATAACTTTTCTTAAATAAATACACGTTTGCGTGCGTACGTCTGTTTACGTGAAAATTCACGCGCTTATATACGTGTGCGTGTGCCCGCGCGCCCGTGTGCGGATATATGTATGTATGTATGTATATATATATATATATACGCGTAGGTAGATAGATAAATAGATGGACAGGTAGTCAGGTAGATATTGTATTTGCGAAATGTTGGGCGAAAAATGCGAATTCAGGTTAAGTTGTCGTGGTAGTCGCGTCGCCGCTCCCTCGCCGCCCTATCGATGAAACACCGATCAACTAGACGATTATTTTCCCAAGCGTGCGGCTTTTGCGTGCGCACGCACGCGCAAACGAATGCGGCCGCGCGCGTCCATCGCGCCCAAGCTCAACTACACATGAAAAAAGCATTGGTGCTTGCTGGCCAATGGCTCACACGATTCATCCAGATAAATCAAAGCAAAGTGTCAGCTTGGACTCCCGCCACGTGGGTCTCGAGCATTGCGGCGAGCAGAGACGATCGTTGGCGTTTTGAAATCATTTTGCCAGCAATTTCGGCTCGAGGACTTTGAGCAGTGCGCGCATTATTTACTCGTCGTTGCATCTCTCTCTCTCTCTCTCTCTCTCTCAACTGCAAGCACGACAGCTTTAATGATCGAGAATGTTGCGAATGCCAGGCTGCTATTTACCAAGCGCCCCATAATTTTCACCCTCGACTACTTTCGCTCTTTTACTCGACCAACCAATGAGCAAGGCCACCAACAATTCAACTCAATACCGTAATCTCAAGCTTGCATTTGCCCAAAATCCAAATCCATAAACATCCTCGCATTCGTCAATGCTAATGATACGCTGCCCTTACTCCTCGAGCCCTACATCTCGGCACCCGAGGTTGCCGCCGCCCCCCTCCCTCTTTCCCTTCCCCCGCCCGCCATTTCAAACGAGCCCGCGGAGATGCTAATTACGTTCCTCCGGTACCCGCCTCGCCTCTCCCATCCCCTCGTTAGCAGCCCCGGTACTCAACCCGGCACTCTATCCGATAACGATACTTGCTGTATCGTTGATACTTGGAGGGACAGACAATTAAATCCTCCTTACCCAACATCCACGGCCATTCTCGACGGCCATTACCGAAATAGCCCATCTTGCAAGTGGCCATTATAGCTCGGGATTGCGCAATGTTCCGTCAAATCGATACACTGCAGTGGCCTACGTAGCCTGCGCCAGCCACCAGCCTGGGGATAAAAGAGGCCGCGGCGAGCAGCCGGGCCAAAGCGTCCGAGGGCGCGAGGAATTCGGCCCCCGTGAGTGTCAAGAGCATCGGCCGGTATGGGAAGGGCTCGCACTTATCGGCCGGCGGAGTCGCTGCGAGCGGTGGCGGTGACGGCGGTGACGGCGGCGGTGACGGCGGCGGCGGCGGCGGCGGCTGCGGCGGCGGCGGCGCGTTGGGACGACGAGGACGAAGAGGACGGGCCTGGGGGCGGGGGAACGTCGCGCGCGCAGTGCACACTGGTGCGGACGAGCGGTGCTGCGCTCGTCGGTGCCGCGGTCGCGGAAGTCCGCAGTGTGCGATCCTCGGCTCCGCTTCTTTTGGCGCTCGTCCTCGGCGGCGACTCGCGCATCGTCTCCGGGGCGCGCGCGGGCGGTTCGTGGGGCGTCTGAGGTCGGGCGCGAGGGCGGAAGGGAGGCCCGTATACGCGGACGCGCGGCCTCGGCTTTGCGTCGGGGGCGCGGGGGCGCGAGGAAGGCGGCGGAGCGAGATGCCGACGGGGAGCTGACGGCGAGTCGGTCGCTCGCGTCGCGACAACAGCCGTCGGCGGAGACAGAGCCGAGGAGGGAAAGTACTAAGAAGGAGGCGAATAATAAAGGTGGCGCGACGGGGGGACGGGGGCACAAGGTTATATTGACGGAAGAGAGCGAGGAGGGAGGCTTTCTTTTTCCACCTTTCGTCCCATGCGGGCGGCGGGTCGTCGTCGGGGACGAGGCTGACAACCAGTGAAGGCGGCCACGACGGGAGGATGGCAGACTTCGACGCTATTTACGAGGAGGAGGAGGAGAGCGAGCAGAACTTGGAGGATCACTACGTGACCATTGTGCCCGATCCCATTGTCATTCGCGGCGCTGGCAATATGACCGTGTAAGACTAATTCGTAGTTGCTCGGCTCCCAGAGCCGAGCCTTTTAATTCCCGTCCCATCCTCCGGCCCATCCCGCTGTCACCACCACCACCACCTCCACCTCCACCATCGCCGCCGCCGTCGCCACCACCGCCGCCGCCGCCACTGCCGCCGCCGCCGCCACTACTATCACCGCCACTACCACTGCCACCGCTGCTGCCGCTGTCGTCGTCCTCAGCGAGCTCATTTGCTTATTTGTTTGTTGTTGGCTGCTTATGCGCGCCTATTATTGCTTGCTCTCGGACACTCGCTTATTCGCTTGTGCGCTTTCTCGTTCGGCCCTCTATTTGTTATTTCGCTCTATTTATTTCGATAAGACGTCGCTGTCGGCCCCCAGCTCGCGCTCCTCAACTCGGCGCCTAAATTTATGCACGAGTCGAGCCCGTAATGTGCAAAGGCTGGGAAATCGTAATGCACGGGCGCTGCTCCTCTGGGCGATAAAATTTAATAGTGACAAAGTGGGCTGCGATCCGAGCCGCGACGACGATAATCGTCGCCTGTAATGCCAGCGAGCCGAGCTCTTCTCCTCCTTTTTCTCGTTTCCGTTACCAGCTTTATTCCTTTTGCGTAACAACGCGCGGCAGCGGTTACACGTATAATTACGAGCGAAAACGCATGCGATGCGTATTAATAATTAGCTGTGCATGTGGGTCTTTGGCTCGATTGTTGTTTTCAACCTTTTTCTAACCGCCTTCTGCCTCTTTCGCCTCCCCCTCTCTCTCACTCTCTTTGTATCTCTCTTTCGCTCTCTATCTCTATCTAACTCTCGCTCGCTCTCCATCTCTATCTCTATCTATCTCTCGCTCGCACTCTATCTCTATCTCTATCTCTCGCTCGCTCGCTCGCTCGCTCGCTCACCCACTCAGTCGGTCTGTCTATCCTTTGTCTCACTCTCGGTCGCTCTCACTTATAAAACAACTGAAACTTGCAGACACTCGTTTGCGCACTCCTCCAGACAACAAAGAATCGACATTCTCCGTTGGTGCATAAATAAATTCGCTTAAAATTTATTCTTTGTTTTTTTTTCACGGATTACTGATTTTGCTTTGCCCTCTCCCCCCCATCGCCCCCTCTCTCTGTCTGTCTGCCTCGTTTTTGAATATTTTTATTTTCCACCTATTTCGACCTGCGGCTGCGATGCTGCTGGAGCTTTTAGTTTTCGTAATTTGTTGGGGAAATTGCAAAGTTTCAATTGTTTTTTCGCGAGAGCATGCTTGCCGAAAATAATGACGAGTGTCCGCCGAGTGTACAAAATCATATTTCCATCGCGGCAATTCCCTTTTCAACGCCCGTATTAATATTTCGGCAAATGTTGGATTAATCGGCGAATAAACTTTACGAATGGGATTTGAAATCAAATAGACGTAATTGGCAATTAATCGTAAAATACTTACTACTAATTATCGTAGCGATGATTTTTATTGTTTAATATGCTAAAAGATTTAACGAAGAAATGTATTAAAATAAACTCCTACGTTTACATTTTTCTCTCTCTTATTTCGGAACAATGCTCCACTTTGCTCGTTTACTCCACTTTTATTCATCGTATATTAATATACAAGTGGAGGGGAAATTGTGCGAATCGTTTAGTTTTCTAAGATTTCTTTAGCCTACAGTGCTGCCTATTTTTCATCTAATAAAAACAATTATTTAACTGGAAAATAATCGCGTGGATTGTTACGAAATGGCCTTCTTTTATACGGCAATCATGAGTTTCAATAATATTAAAGCATACAGTTGCGAGGAATACTTGTTCCTTCTTATTTATTTAAGGAATGCCGTATTGTTTCAATGTGCATTGAATGTGTGCACGAACAATTTTCACGGACGGTATTCGTGAATTTGCGTAAGTTTCTCTTATTCTCACATGGGAGGTACATTCGATATTACATTTAAATTTAACCGTCAAATATCTCGTGCTTTGCATTTAACTACTGAAACATTCGATGCACATTTGCTTCTTATTTCTTCCCATTAGCATTTGTCGCTCGTTTAATCGCTCGAGTATTCTCCTTTTTATTTTTCCATTTCGCTGGCATACTGTGCTCGGTACCCGCGTTACATAAACAATTTATTTCAATTCCCATGATTCAGCGGTAGGATAAAAATATCCTTTCAAAAATCAAGAAATAAGAGAAATTCCTCATTTCTTCGCGTTTCATGAAACTTCTCCCACATTCTCATCCCTGCAATTGTTTATTATTGTTTAGCGTCAGAGATGATTTAGAGGCATTAAAAAAATTGAATTGAAAATTTCGCGCCAAGATATTTGTTACTTTACTCTCCAATGTTCTAAGGTCATTATTTGTAATATTGTAATACATCTATTGCAAAGAGAATTAAAAGCATCCTACTTAGAACATTGATTTTATTGTAGAATATTAATACGTTATGTAAGGGGCTGTTTTACGTTTTTGCTAATTTTTTATTCTTCCTTTTTTGTCTTCTTCTCTTCAATCTCTTCTATGTTGAAAATGGCAATGACTATAATTCTCTTCAAAACTTTTGCCTTTAAAACTCCTTATTATTCTTCACTTTTGATCAATACCTTATTCATTAAACATTTAAATCATCGAGCAATGTATAAGCTTATGAAACTACTAAAGTTCTTATTGAAAGTTCCTCTTTGTTCTTTCTTTTAAAAATTTTGAAACCTTGCTACATTGTTTTTTGCACATATATGTATATTATTTTTAGATTATATTGGAATAGTTCAGAGGAGTATTATATATGTTTTTAAAAAAATATGCTTTGTTACCAATGGTTGCTTACTATACACTTCAAAATGCACGTACTCTCGTTGCATATTTGTGGCAAATATTAAAGTTTTTTTTATTACTTAAGTTTCTCTATACGACGAAGCATCTGAAAATCACAAGTAAAACCAATAATTGCTTAAATTTTTCATGAATGCTATTCCTTATGACTCCATGGACAGTACTTTTGAGTTTAAAAGAGCACTCAATTTAAAACGTTATTACTTATCTTATACATAGATGCATATATGTATATATATGTACTGGCATTGCCAGCATTGATACAAATGAAATTACCTTACAAAAGAACAAAGACAGCGAGAGATTATTACAAGTAATTTTTCTTATTTATTTAGATTTGGTCTGAGCAACCGCTTTGAATCAGAATTTCCCAATGGCTTGGTATCTCGCGTTGCACCAGAGGAATTTAAAGCAACGGTTATGCGCATAAACAGTGTGCTAAAGAAGACCCTCCCTGTTAATGTAAAATGGCTATTCTGTGGTTGTGTTTGTTGCTGTTGTACATTAGGTTGTTCTTTATGGCCAGTTATATGCCTCAGTAAAAGGGTAATTAATGCACATTTTGTTAATGAAAAGTCATTGCAACCCATTCGTTGATTATGTCATATGTCATATGTCATATGTATCTTTTAAGCGAAAGTGGAATTCAGCATTGTCCTACTTAATAATGTTCGCTTTATTTTCTAGACCCAACACTCGCTTAATAAATTGTTAGAATGGGAAAACAGTAGGCTGTATCATAAATTGGGCCTACATTGGAGACTGACAAAACAACGATGTGATAGTTCTTCAATGATGGAATACGTAAGTCAATGCATCTTATCGAGGTATTTAAGCGTAGTGTGATATTATTGTATTGTCAATTTTAGGTGCTGTTAATTGAGTTTATTCCAAAAATACCAATATATAGACCAGATTAGGTAAAAGGATGCAAACCTCGTGTTGTGAAAGGGAATCGGAGAACGAACAATGAAGATGTTGTTCGCAATGTTGTGCATTACACTGGCAAATGCATCGTAAGGAATCATTTTGATTTTCACCTCGATATCAATTTGTGCATTTGGTAATGTAAATCCTTGTATAAAATGCGTATTTTTGTAAATATAATGTATAGCCAAGCACAGTACAATAATTATACAGAGAAGTATAGCTAAGTGAAAGATGTT
Source organism: Ceratosolen corneri (assembly GCA_030522565.1). Lineage (NCBI taxonomy): Eukaryota > Metazoa > Arthropoda > Insecta > Hymenoptera > Agaonidae > Ceratosolen > Ceratosolen corneri. The sequence goes on along the minus strand of JAPYYT010002398.1, from coordinate 16,953 downwards.
TGCCTATAGCTACTGATAAATTTTGGCAAAAGATAGCGCACCCTTTTTTTTCTTTTTTAACAAGTTTCTACGTTGATCTCGTTACAGTGAAATAATTATTTTTTTAACGAAACACGTTAGTTTTTTATTGGAAGAATTCAAAAGAATCCATTTTGATGATTGTACGTTAATGGTTAAGAGTAGCATAATTTTCTTTCGATTGTTCACAAAAGTAAAATTAAAGAAGCTTAACATTGGTAACAGGCTTGTTTAATCGATTATTGAAATTTAAAGTCTTAGACGAGCGATTTCATTTGTCACAGTACTTTAAGGTACTGGAAGAAAATATTGAAAAACTTAGTGATAGTTGATTATCAAATTTGTAAGTAGCGTTGTAAGGAAAAGAAGCATTGTACATATGTATACAATAATGGAAACTCCAAATCGTAGCCTTGAGTTATTTACATAATTACCACGGTGATATTAAAAAGTAATGCAATATTATATGTTGATTAACATTTTAAGTTGAGAATTAAATTTTGTAAAGCCCCTGCTCATGCAGGACTTGATCTAAAACATCGAAGTTATTGTACGACTGAACTTATTGAAAAGCAACGGTTATATATTATCTCAAATGTGAATTTACATTTAAAAAAGAAACGCTGATACTTTCGACAATGTTTCGACGAAACATAGGAAAAGACATTATGTTGTTTATAACGTTGTCACTTAATTTGCCGAATTAAAATTTTGTAACGCATCTGAGAGCGTATTGTTTGTTGGATATCGAGCGAGAGTTCCAGGATTATACATTTATATTGTTATATGATTTTTAAAGTTATTGAGAAATTAAAAATTGTTTGATGACTATTGAATAATTTTTTAAATTTTGATGTGCACATTCGTCATTTATCTTTATTCGGCAATATTTTTGCAAAGAATTTGTTTCAATTAAATTGGTGTCTGACAAACAAACGTCTCGACAATTAGGCATTATTCTTTTCTATTACAATTCATTAACAATTGCAAATACAGTCCTCTCTTTCCGAGAAGTTTATTTCCTTAGGATCAATTCAATTTTCAATATCTTAACGATATTTGTTTAAGGGATTTGAAACTAGCAAAATAAACGCGCATGGCTCGGTTTTCAATTGAGTTACAATATTTTGTAATAAAGGGGGCTGTGATGAGAGTAGAAGACTAGAATTTTTTTGATAAATTTGAATTGAAAATTATGCTGTCAACAAAATGTAATATAGGGCTGGAAATATTGGTTCTGCACATTTGTACATTATTTTAAGAATACGGCAGAAGTACAGAAAAAAAAAAATGAAATTATTTTATAAATAACGATTTATTCTTCAATTTGCAAAATGAGAGTGAGAATTTTTATTGAAATTTAAAATAATTGCACGCGTCGTGTATGAATCAAATTTTTTTATCAAACTGATTTATAAAAATATTCAAATTCAAACGTAATTTATTCGCGAAGAAAATATTAAATTATAAATGATTTTTATTTGCAAATTCAATTATTTCATTATTATTCTCAGCATACTTCTGAACGCAGTGAGAAATGAAAAAAATTTGCCAATTTTAAGGATTCAAAAATTACTTCAATCTACATTTTTCTTCATTCGAATATATAAATTTGTAGTGTTACATAGTTCTTCGTGTGTTGATAATAAAAATCACTTAAGATTTACTTATAATTTTTAAAGTATATTGCGTAAAGCAATAATTATGAGTATGAATAGAGCCATATAATGAGTTAAAATAATTTTTAGAATTAAATTGCGTACTTTAGTAAAAAAAAAAAAAACAAAAAATATCCAGCCCAGAAAATATTATCAATTATACAATTAATTGTTACTGTAGTTCTATTAATATACTTATATAATTGTAATTAACATGATCTGGACACAAGAAAAAAAAAAAAAAAAAAAAAAAGAAAAAAAAAAAAAATAAAAAAAAAAAAAAAAAAAAAAAAAAAAAAAAAAAAAAAAAAAAAAAAAAAAAAAAAAAACAAGGCATATTATAATTTTTGTGCGATTTTTTCAATAACCACTGCCAAAGGATAATATTTTTCGTTTTTTGTTCCCCCTCCCCCCACTCTATGCGTCCGTTTCGTTGTCGCGCGTTAGCTTTTAATTTTCGAATAAAAACACTAGTTAAATGATATCTATGCACTAACATAATCATTAAAAGCAGTTGATATACAAATCTTATAAAAGAGTATACGACAGAAAATGTAAATCGTAGATTTGATATATATATAAAAATGAAGAGAAAAAATATAAAAAAAAAAAATAATAATAATAATAAAAGAAGTAAAAAAAATTAAAAATAATAAGGAAAAAATAAGTAAAACAAGTTTGAATATAATAAGACGTTAAATCTGTACTAATCGATGTATGAATTTTTGGGGTTTTTATTTAGTAACCGATTAATCATTGCAATTAATGTAAACTAAGGAGGCAGTACACAATAGGCAAATATATAATGAAATTTAGAATTGAATTTTCGATTGTAGTATCTTACTCATTTTGCGTCAAGATACACACGTTTTTGCATTTCCAAAGTATAAAAATTTAAACCTCCAATTAATACTTAATAATTTATAAAGTGCATATATGATTATTTGTACGATTGAAATACATAGATAGAATTATACGCAAAAATGTAAATTACATTTTTTTTTCAAGCAGACCTGCGCAAGAAATTGGAAAATTTAGCAGTTTAATTGACGAGCAACAAAAAAAAAAAAAATATCTTAGAACAAAGATTCGATTATTTATTCAGTACAGCAATAACAAATTTTCGTTCGTATATCAAGTGAAATTTTCGCCATCGTATGTAGTTTAACATGTGCCTTTCGCTGGTTGAATATAAAAGAGAAAGAAATTTTTAGCATTTATAAGTAATCACGCAAGCGATATGTCGATCGAGCATTAATATAATTATTTAAAAGAAAACTCGAAAGAAACGAGAAAGACATTTATCATTTTTAGCTTAATGTATTTATTATATATTCCTAATATAAATTGTACATACGTTATCATTATTGAATTTTTAACGCCGAAAATAATAAGATTCTGATTAAAATTTATTTCAACGATTCTTATTACGTAAGAATAAAAAGCTGAAACAATAACATTTTCGCAGCTTTAATCACGAGTGCACGAGTTCCGTACGAATTCTTGTATTCATTATTATCATTATTATCATTATTATTATCATTATTATTACTCTAGATCATTGTTACACAGCTAGCCTGATAGAAATATATTTTAAATAATATACACGAAAAAATAGACAAATTGACAAATTGTTGAGAAAATAAACAGCTGCTTCTTTATTCTTCGTATTACTCAATTGTATGTAGAGAGAAACGTAGCATATCATCGAGATTCAGCATACGGCCACAAAAATATCAAGAAATTATTGTCAAGAATTCGATGAGATTTTAGCAACTATGTACCTAAAATGTGAAAATAATAAAAAGCAGATCATATATTACTAAACATATTTATTGTCGTCATTGTAATGCATAGTTTCAACTATTTTCAAAAAAGCCGCCAACCAAATCCAAAACAAATGAACATGGAAATAATATTCTTAAATGTCTCTGCAATTAATGTGTGAGAAATACGCTTGTGTTTTGTTTTATACAAAAAAAAATTTCTTCCTAACTTATTTTGCGTCGTTAAATAATTAGCCGGAATTTTCAATGCTAAAATGAAAATATTTATTAGCACGATATTGTCGTTTGTATTCACTATTTTATTCTACATTTTTCCCGCTGCTGTTTAACGAGCGTTAATAAAATATTTACGTACTTAAGCACGAAATTTACGTCTTTTAAAATCATTCATAAATTTTAAAGCTCCAAGCACAATAAATATATTGATAATAATAGTAAAATAATAGCTTCCGAGCTAGAAAAGAAACTACAAAAGATTGATTTATTCGCTTTTTAAGCGAAGCACGTGAAACATCGATTAGACGCCGAGCCGCTTGATGTGTTGTTGTTGTTGCTGTTGTTATTATTAAATTGTTGTCATCATTACGGGATATAACGGGATCTAATGCTGGGACGGTAACTTGCAATGCATTCAATTGCTGCCTTTACTCTTCAAATTTATTAGGATGTTTGGAGTAGGAAATTAATTGCGTTGCGATACTTGTTTTTTTTTTTTTGTTTTCTTTGGTATTCTAAACATAATATTGTTCATCCCACGGTATCACTATATACCACGAGGTCTATTGGAATCTTGAATATCCGATACGACGAGGTTTTTACAAATTGCAAATTAAAATGTCCGGAGATTTATAGATCAGCCGCCTTTTCTAGCATGATGGATTTTGCTGTTTTTCGCAACTTATCGGTTCAGCATACGCCATTAAAGCTTGCAAATAAAAATCTCATAAATATCTAGTGCACGATCGTGATTTATTGGTTATTAAAATGAAACTTGCTGGGTAAATAGTACTGCCGTGGAGTCTAGGAAAATGTAGAATAATGGTACAGTAATCTAGAGAGGGGGTGGGGTGGGGTGGGTGGGGGAATAAAGTTTCGATTTAAATGTGACAAACGCACTCGCCGTTCATTTCGAGCGGCATATCGAGCAAAAAATTAACAATGCTTGCCATTAATTATCATATGATGAGGCAGAGGTGGTAAAAAGCCGGCGCTCAAGCCCACGATATCGAATGCATCGATAATATTTAAACCTGAAAGAAGCTTTGTTGCATTGTATAGAGATTAATTAATTATTAACGAAAGCCTGTCTTTATTCTCTCGGTGTTGTTCACGAGCCAATCTTTTAATATGAGTTTTATCATCATTGCCATTTTACATGCGGTATCACATTGCCCGTCGCATGCATAATTACCAATGGGCACGGGCTCGGGCCAATCTTTGTTTACTCGTTCAATTATTTGAAGGAAAAAGCATTTTCGTGCATTTGTGTATGTGTGTGTGTGCGTTCGTCTCTCTCTCTCTCTCTGTCATCCTTTCGTTGCATTCGTTATTGTGCGAGAATCAAGACTGCCATATGCAGTCTGAAAACGTATAAATACACGCGAATGGACTGTTAGCCGTCAAGATATGCAAATGTCATTTCCATCCGGATTTATAATTAGTACTCGATTAATACGCGAGTCTAAAAGAATACGATTTTTACCAAGCCACGTAAAAGCAGCACAAAGAATCGTTATCTCTCTCTCTCTCTTCGCTTGGCCTTTTAATCGTTCTCACTTCTGATTGCAGAGGCTCGGCTCGCTCTCGTTTCAACGAAAACGCTGCCTCACCTCCTTGGCCACCTCCTCGACTAATCGTCCTTAATAGCGCGAGTCTATTGTGTGATCCTTAAGCGAGGTCAATCGAACGAGAGAAAATACCTTGTGACGGACACGTCGCGGAGAATGGAAACGGGGAGCCGATGAATTATATCTTCATCGCGCATTCTACATGCAATGCATCCTTAATGCAACGTTACATCGATATTAAGTGCCAGGCTATCGCTGCTCGCGCGGTAGAACTAGAAATTTATGTACGCTCCATGTTAATTGCCTTACAATTCGCCCATTAATATGCGCAAACAATTTTTACATATATTCCACTCGGCTGCTCGCTCACTATTCAACGCCATGCACTCGGTTATGCAATTATACATCTTCTCTGTCGATTAATTCTCATCGGCTGCTACATTAGTCGATGTGCACGGACTGCAGTCGCGGCATTAATCGGCAACGTTGTTTATTGTGAAAAATCGAATGAGCACTCGACGAGGCTGCGACGCACAAGATATCTTTGCTTTTTCTTTTATGCAGCAGGCGTGGATTCGCGCGCTCAAGTTGCAAGGCGTGTGACCTCGATTGGAAAAGTCTGGGGAAATGCAAAGTGACGGTAACGAGAGCAGATGTTGGATAATCATACGGATGCATCCTTAGGCGCACGCCTAAATCGCTAATCACTCATTAAGCAAAGCTCTCGATCCTCCACCCGCCCCCACCCGCTCCCGCTCCCACCCAACGCACACTCATACACACTTTATTACGAAACGCTTATCTTGTATTAATCAAGCTTGTGCCTTATCGGACATTTTCAGCTCCGCGATATATCTGCTGCTGTCAGCCTTGGCCTTTTTTTTCCTTTTCGCCATTTTCCGTAGCCCTCGCTCGCACCCCCTCGCTCGTAATATTTTGCCCAAGCATTCTCGTATTGTCGATATTAAAATGCCGAGGAGGAGCTCGCTCTTTTCACGCTCTTAATGAAATGTCGAAGCACTTTGGGCTGCCGAGGAGGAAAGGCATTCGTTCGCGAAGCTGAAAAATCGCCTCGAATCGTACACGCGCAACCACGTTATAATCGCACTCTTTGCCAATGCAAAGCCAAAGAATTTCTCGCTCACGCGCGCACGTGTCTTATTGTGCCAGGAATAACGCAAGCAGCCGGAGCTTACAGCCGCAGTCCCTCTTGAATGTGCCGCTTCTAGTGGCCGGGGATGGCCCTGGCCCCCATGGGAATCAATCGTTATTTATCTTGAATAATAATAATCAAATAGCGATCATTGGATTGTTCAATGGCGTTGTATGTCATTAGCCAGGGTAATGGGTGATTGAAGGAGAGGAGGAATCGCAAATTAAAAGCAAGCCGATAAGCCGCGCACTCGTTATCGCCGTTACTTGCGAATCCGCAGACCAGTGATTTCAATGCGTATGGCATTCCACGATTGCGCCACTCATTATTGCAATAGCAATCTATTCGTGTTGGCTTTTCATAATTAATCGGTCTCATTGGATTCTGTTTATTGTATAATTGGCGAGCATTCGAAATGAAATGCAATGCGAGCGGAGCAGCGAATAACTATCGCAGCTACAACTCGACAATATCCTCGACTTATTTAGCGAGCGTCCAATGGCTCTTATTCAATTGCAATAATCGATTATTACATTGGTTGAGCCGCATTAGAGAAAGGATCCCCTCTCGATCGCCCAACTAATTATTCCTAATTTGCAAGAAAAGTCGGCCAAAAAACATCAACGGATTACGAACTGTGACACGCTCGCTGCGCCTTTAATAGACGCTTGCCATCTCATTTCCCCACCCCCTCCCCCCGCTCTCTCTCTCTCTCTCTCTGTCACTCTGTCCCGCCTACCCAACAAACTACTCTCTACTTTCTATTTTCCCTCGCATTCCTCAAGAGCTCGCAAGCCCCTTGAAGCTACCACTTGCACTTTAGAGCCCAATTTACCATCGCACTCGCGACACATCTGCAGCGCGACATCCCTCCCAATGCCCTCGCTTCGACAACATCGAGACTTTCCCTGAAAGGAGCTACATCATTATCGGAGCCAGCGGCCACGGCTGTATTGCCAATAATCTCGACGACACGCTAAGGAAATCCTAAGCTAAGAAAACGGCTAAACTCCTGGCGCGGGACTCTCTCTCTCTCGTCCACCATCTGGCCGGGAGTCAACTACCACGCGGTACCACGGCGACGAGGCTCCCCCGTTCCTCCCCAGCTCCGTAGCCCCGTAACCGTCCCAGGGCGGGCCGCTTACCACTTAATCGGCCTCTATTCAGGCGGAGCCACGACGATGATTGCGCAAGCCCGGTCGTCGGCATTCTCATCCCGACATCCTCATTGTCGTGGCGTGGCGTGGCGCGCCCAAAATAATGCCGGCTCGTGGAGGAGCCTGGGCCCACTCGCAATCAGCGCATCAGCCATCATGAGCAAAGGAAACGATCGCAGCCGCGCACAATTTGCTCGTAATGTCGGATAAGTGGCCGGGCGTACGTAAGCCAGCTCCATTATCCAATTAGACGGCCGTGTCGGGAGCGCGAAGCCCTGCGTTTCTTCGGGGCTACGGATACGTCGAGGCCTATTTCAATCCCGGGCACTTGAGCAGCAGCGGCAGCGGCACCAGCAGTGGTTCCGCGCGACACGCACTCGAGACTTCTGGGGGCTGCTATTTCTTTCTTTCCGTGTCTCATTGTTGGTCAAGGCTCGACGCCCTCCCGGTGTCTCCGAGTCGGCGAAGGGGCTGCGGCGACTCGGAGATGAGGGCCGTCGACACGATGCCGGGCGGTGGCGGGGAGGGGGGGGGGGGGAGGAGACGAGGGCACAGAGGCTATTAATTAGCGTAGGGCTCTCGCTAAGACCTCGTCCCGTGCACATTGTCATTTGCGAGTTTGTTTATTGCTACATTGTGTGCACAGGCGGGAGACAATTTGTGCTCCGAGTGTACGCTCTTATCGATTTGTTTATCGCGCCTGTGAGATTGGCGGTAGGTCAATTGGGGCTGCAAGCATCGTTTATAGCTTTCGCTTAGTCTGCCGCTGGATTATTTGAGCCTAATGCTGATTGTCGGATGGCCGCGGGTGCATGAGAATTCGGCGATTGCGTTTCATTGTACAACGAATGGCCATTGGTAAAAGTATTTGTCATCGGATGTAGGCGTGGAATCGATTGGGAGGGCCGAGCGGAGAGCTTAAAGGATGTTTAAGGACTGATAAGGACGAAACGGCGCCAGAAATTATTTGCCCACCCATAATGTAGCGATGTGCGGTTGAATTTGTAAGCTCGAGGTAAATCATTGCCAGTAATTCTTCTTGCAACATCATCTACATCGAGGATTATTATACTCGAGATACATGGAAGATGGGCTTCGAAGCAAGCAAGGAGATAACCTAAGGCCACACGAGATTCGGCGATTTAATAATCAAATCAATGTTTAAGTCGGACGAGTTAATTTGTCGTTGCAGTGCCCGAGGAGCAACGAAAGAACGCCTTGGCAACTTGTCGGCTGCTTCATCTCTTTCTGTCCATATTTCTTAACGATTAAATCGTTAGCCCGCCCTCCCTCACCCCGAAACGGCTCCTAGGCACCGCGCAATTTCCTCTTATTGTTGCGCTCCTCTGCTTCAAGTACTCGATTAATATCGTAGATGTGCCGTTCGTTCGGAAAGACGCTCTTCACGCCGGCTTCACGCTTCATTATTTAATCATTGTTCATTGTATTATTCATTGGGATGAGCGGCGACGGGTCCCCGAGAGTCGCTCGCCGATCGCAACGAGCCTCGTTAAATCGTGCACTCCATTCCCATTACGTCCGGGGCTTCTTGCCAAAGTCATTGCACGCTCCGTACAATTGGGCGACTGGGCTGTGCACGCGCGTGCACTTGGATTCGTGTTCTGTGCTTATTGGGCTTGCAGGTTCGCGAAAGCATCGCAAATGTCAATGGACGCAGTGCGTGAACGTGTCAGCCCGAAAAAACGGAGCGTTCACGAGAACGATGGGGGGAGTGACGAGGAGCGCGATGCTACTGGGGTTTTTGTCTCCGCAATGTGAAATGCTTAGTCAATGCAGTCTATTTTCTCGGATAATAATAAAACGTTGGGCTCTTTCGTGCTAATTAACGTCTCGCTTGGTTCTCGTTTTGGCGAGAGTTAAGTCCGCCCAAAAGAATTGACGAGCCACCTTAAGAGTTTGTACAGACCGTTGTAACGCCTCTTTTACATGTAATAGCGCGAGCGTGCAGATCGCATGTAGTTTTAAAATAGCCGATGAACGACTCGAGATAACGATATATCCAGATTTGCTAGCGCCTACTTTATAACTTAATAGCTTCTAGATTTGTATTAACGACGGCGTTTACAAATATAGTTCACCCACATCTCATAATTTAATGGCTTTAACTGATAAATTTAGCTTGTTACGGCCCTTTGAATAAGCGTATGCGAACGAGGCAGATTTGAAATCCGGCAGACATTTAGCTGCAAACTAGTTTTTCACTTGCGGATCTTGCGAAAATCTTAGTAGTGGATCGTAGTAGGGGGAATGACCCTTGGAGACGACGAGTATGAGCGACAAGAGATAAGCGAACTGTAGGTGTGATTCCGGAACATTTATTTTTTCGACTCACGAGCAATTAATGTAACCATTTTTGCCTACTATCCTTGTAGTGGTTACATGGCAGAATCATTTTACTCGTTTGCCAATTCTCCTCTCTCTCTCTCTCGCTTTCTCACCACGAAATACGCGCAATCGTTCCAATGTATGCCATTACGTGAATAAGCGCAATTCTGTTTAACAAAATAGATTGAACGTTGTTCTACAATGCATTTCCGATATCATTATTCACTAGCGAGTCGTATACAATTTTAATCAACAAATGTACAATTAATAGACGTTTATTTTAAAAAAAAAACATTATAAAAATAATATCGCGAGTACTTTAAATAATTTAATATTTTAGTATTATGTCAATGATTTTGCTTTGAATTCTTTTGATGAATTACCATTTATCTAAATAGAAAGGAATGGCATGGTATAGCATTACTTTTAAGACAATCGTTGGTAATTTGATAAGTGTTATAGTGCTTTAGTTGCATTCATTGTCATTGGACGAAATTTCAAATCAATGTCAGTGATGTCGAATGACTACGAGACAACTGCATAATAGAATTTTTCCATAACACTTTAAATCAATTAAAAAAAATCATTCTTTAAGAAAACATTTCGTAGGGGATTACCGCTCGTAATTAATGCATAAATATTGTTATCTCATTTAATAATATGCCACTTTGAAATTGGAAATTAAATTCAAGAGTGATAAATATTTTCACCGTTACAATCCTTAATTTGGCATTTCTTAAGCATGAGCTTAACTCACGATAAAGTAAAATAAATATTTCCATTATTTTTCCGATATGCTTATAGTGATCAAGAATTTTTTTCAAGTATGATAATGATTATAAAATACGTTAAAAAATCTGTTCAAAATGTAACTATCAGGTTTTTGTAATTTTATTCAAGAATAAAGGTCGAAGCTTGCAAAACTTAAACATTACTTAATTAACAAATAAATAATATTAACGGTACAAAGACTTTGTGTTATTATTGTTGCTGTTGTTGTTGTTGTTGTTAATAGATTTAGTCGTAAATTTTACTTTCATTCGTTTAAAAATAGATCATCCTATATTTCATTATTTTTTTGTATACAAAAGTTGTAGAAAAATTAAAATTATTAATTTAATATCTAATTATGCGTATAAAAAAAATGAAGTTGAACAACTAAAATAAATCTTTCCTTAAAAGATTTAATTTAAAACACTTAATAATTATCTTACTACTTGACATTATAAAATCAATTATTAATGAATAAAATACTTATATAGTCCCGTTGACATTATTAGCAATGGTGTACGTAAAATAATTGTTTTTGATTTACGAAATTATTAAAAAGAATATTAAAAGAAACATTGAAAATAGAATATTCAGTTGTTTTACATTTTGCAATTAGGAATATACATTGTTGCTTTGTGAATACTAAGAAAAATTGCTATTCAAATTATGATAATAACTTGTTTTCTTTTTATGTTATGATTTGTGTTCCGTTGACGTTTATTTACGTCATTTAGTAGAGAATAAGGAGAATTTAAAGTAAAACTTTGAATTACGATGAACATATATTGAAATCGTAAAAAATTTCATAAGATATCAGAGCTGTTGTTGGCATACTCAATACGTAATATTAAATTCAATAAAATATATGAACATTTTATTATTACGAGAATTCTAATAAATACGGCTAATAAATACCGATGTAATTTTTATGTATTTCTACAGTAGGTGTATTAGATTAAATTTTCAACATTATTGTAAATATAAGTATTTTAATATTATATCAAATTAAAATATCACAATTTATGTTATCAAAAAAGATAAAATAATTCGTAACTACTTAGAATATACAGATTTTCTACAGCAATAATAACTATTAATTTTATTTGGTTAACGGCAAAAGTTAATTTTTCATTATTTTCTTTTTTTATTCATTTAATTTAATTCCTTATTTATTTATTTATTTTTTTTTTTTTTAAATTGAAATTTTGGTCCCATTTTATCGTCTTTATAAAACAATGCCAGATTCTTAATACTAATACTGCAAATCAAATATACAAGTAATTTATAAATAATAGTCATCGTGTAGTAATCAAATTATGTTATCATAGATCAGTACATTTGCTGCAAAGGACAGAATTATTATGACCGTGAAATGTGTGGTTAGTATCAATTCACAGTGATATCATATAATAATCTCTCGCTGGGACGTGAAACGCCTCAAATGACAAATTCATCTCGCACAGGCATTGATAACTACAAGTTACTTCATGCAAGCATTAAATGTAAAAGAACGAAACATTTTATTTTACAATATGTTATTTGGTTTTTCACCTTTCTTACAGAATCACTTACAAGATTTTTAAATTATTAGTAAATATTTACAAACAAAAAAAAAAGAGAAAAAAAAATAAATAAAATAATTTCCCCCCCTCCCCTCCCCTCCCACTTTCATCTCTACAACTATAAAAGTTAAATTACAAATTTTCTATTTAAATTAGTTTTTAACGATACGATTAACAGTACCAATTACCGGCTATTTAAAATTTCATCCCACTAAGCTATTATTCCAGGTATTTGTAGTTTTGACTGATTCTTTATGACTAATCAGAGTAAATCCACTATAAGCTCAAAAACGACAGGTCGCTCATTTACTTTTACAAAATTAGAAACTATTGTAGTACTTTTTTGCGGCCTACAGTTTGTATCATTCGTATTATCATTAATTTCCTAGGGCACGATAATTTAAATAATCAAATAATGATCCAATAATAATAGCCACGAAGAGCTTGACTTTGACATCATATTTGTTTCACAAACATTAGCATGTATATTGTGTGTGTGTGTGTGTTTATATATATATATGTAGATTGCCGCGGCTCGGCGCAACAACCACTTGGATTAGAGAGAGTGGAACAGACTTTGCCGCCGACTTCCACGTCGCTTTCAGCCCATTACCGACAATCTTAACTAATCATCATAAATGTTTCGGGAGATCACTCGGTACTTTGTCCACAAAATTCGCTGGAAACTGGCCCCTTTTCCCATTACATTCTCCATACAGCCAATCATCCGATATCCTCGACAGAACCTTGATCCTCGACCCTTCCTACAAAAAACAATGCAATTTCCAAAAGTCCATTTCACGAACGAGATGCCATAAGTGAATAGAGATCGCGAAAATAGGTCAAGCGCATGCCAATGAACCCACGAATCCAATAAGCCATTACCTCAAATGACAAGTCCTCGGCTATTTCCGCCTTAAATGTGTAAAGGGCATTGACGACATTTGTGTGCTGGCCAGGCAGAGGAATCTTGATGTCGAGGAAATTAACGGGAAACATCCCTTCGCGATCACCCACTCGTCCCTCCATCCAATTGTCATTGATCAGGCTGGTCAGGTAAACGACGTCGCCCTCCTTCAAATCAAGGTCACCGGCCTGCGATGCTCCAAAATCGTAAAGGGCCACGCCGTAGGGGCGCGCCGAGCTCTCCTAAAAGTAAACAACAACAACGCCCAGTTAAGAGAGCACTCCACTTAACAATTGTACGACAATTGGCCGAGCGAGTACTGAGTCACCCGAGATACGAGAGCATCCGCTCCCTATACGCCAGGGCTATCGTTACCCGCGAGAGCCACGGCTCGCTCGTGCGCACGCACAAAGAGAGTCACTGTCCCAGATAAAGGCGTATAGAGGCTGCTCGTTTCCCGAGTACTATCGCGCCAATTATCGGCCCCGGGCATCCCGAGAATCTCGTCTGGAGCCAACTTCCTTCTCACCGGCATGCCATCCTCCAGGCCAGCAGCCATATACTCGGGCGGGGGCGGTGGGGGCGGCTGGGAAGGCATCGGAGGCGAGCCGTCCTCGTCCCAGTAATGCTTCTCGAACGGGACCTCTTCGACACCGGCTGGGTGGAAGCGCGGCGCGCTCGAGTACTTGCTGCTCGTGGGGAAGGTCCTGATGGGCGTTGGCTTGGGAGCGCTAGACTTGCACGGCTTGCCCCGAATGATGGTTGGCATGACGAATGGCTTGCTCGGGGCCTGGGTCTGCTCGAAGAGGCCGCCGTCGTTGAAGGCGAAGAAACTGGAGTCGCCGACCTCCTTTACCTGCTGAATTGTCCCCGGCCACTGAAAGCAGAGGGGCTTTCGATTATGGGCTTCGCTCACTGGCGGGGCTTGGGTGTCGGCGTGGGAGGCGCCCTGGACGTCTAGAGGATCACGTACGGGTAGACAGTTGGTGGTCTTGGCGTTGGTCGCGCTGCCATCAAGCGAGCCGAATGGGTCCTGGCTGGAGCTGATCCGCCACGGGTCCCCGCACTGTTGCTGTTGCTGTTGGTGCTGTTGCTGTTGCTGTTGCTGTTGCTGCTGCTGTTGCTGTTGCTGCTGTTGTTGCTGTTGCTGTTGCTGTTGCTGTTGCTGCTGTTGCTTCCTGCTCGAGAGGCTCCCGAAGAAATCGAAATCGTCCTCGAAGGCACTCTCGGTTTGAGAGGCGCTGCCGCTGCTGACGAAGAGAGAGGGATTGGAATTGCCGTCGCTGCCGAAGCTGTCGACGCTCACGCCGTCGCTGCTCGAGCGTGTCGTGAAGGTCGGAGAACCTGGAGGACTCAAGTCGATCAGGCAGACGCCACTGTTACTGTCGACTTTTGGCGCCGGCAGCTGATACGTTGTCGCGGCGCTACTTGGCGTCACCAGCTGTTGCTGCTGCTGCTGCTGCTGTTGGTGGTGGTGATTGTTGTTGTTGTGATGTTGATGGTGGTGAGGCTGTGGATGCTGATGGTGTTGATGCTTGGAGACGCGCCGGCCAAACAAATTCGTTAAAAGCTCTGTGGGCCGGACCTTTAAGAGCGTACGTTCATTTAATAGTCGTCGGGCCACTTTTACTGTTCGTTGCTGGAAACTCACCGCTTTCTTTGGTTTCTCCTCGATATTTACATGCTTGATTTGGAATTTGGGTGGCGGTGGCCGAGGGGGTGGCTTCTTTTTCTGGGGCACCTGCAGCGCGGAGCCGAAAAGGTCGCTGCTAAAGAACAAAAGTTAATATTATTGATTTAATTTCGTTCTCTCCTGGTTTCTTTAATATGCAGGCATTAATATGCATGGCCTCGAGAGGACAGACGACAATGTAATTGAAAGTCGTCGAAGAAAGCAGGCATGCGAGGCTTTCGGAATATTTCGCGTCGCTAAAAGAGAGCGATTAAACTTTTCTTTCCAACGAGCAAGCGATAATGAAATCACTCGAGATTTCATTAAAAATTTAAACGAATTTGGCTGGTGCCTCAACAGCATAAAAATAACGATATTTATGGAGAATAGAAAATACATTTATTGTGCTTAAGGCCGAAGCTCTCACTTGGAGAAAAAGCACTAGTTGCACTAGTATTTCATCTAATTTTAAATGCGTGTTATGCAAACCTTTATCTTCGCATAAGCATGTAGAAATTTCACTTTAAATATAGATTTATACATATATGCATCATAGATAGACACACAGAGCGAGAGAGAGAGAGAGAGAGAGAGCGCGTACACGCGCGCGCGTATCGAAAGTTGTAATAAAAAAAAAAGAAAAAAACTTTCATAATTAACGGGAATGATAGTATTTGAGAGATTACGAATAAACAGGCATAAAGATTCCACGAAAATGTTCATTATTGAGGAAGAAAAAAAAATTGGTCGAATTCGTTATGTAGTCGGCGGTAGGAAAAGAAATCGTGATACCCAAGCCGTAATCAATTAAAGTAAAACGAAAACCAGAAACAGTACATATGTTTATCTATTGCAGCATCATTAATACGAATGGCACGAAAGTAATTTTGTAACGGATTTATTTGGCTCGTTGTGTTTCACAAAAGTTACATAAAAAGGAGAGAGCGCGAGTGAGTGAGTGAGAGAGAGAGAGAGAGAGAGAGAGAGAGAAAAGTGATATCTTACAAGCAACGATATGCTGAAATAAAGAGAGGATCCGCGTCCAGTGTATTATTCGCCATAAAACTGCTTTTATTGAATGTAGTGAGCAAACGCGAGCCATGCTATTGAATACAATAAGCAAGCTAATTTATAAACGGTAGCGCTTGATATTTGACTTCCGACCGTTACGAAACGCCTCGAAATTCAAAATAAATGATGCATCGTGCTGCACGCACGCACGAGATGGGAAATAAATACGTTGAGAAGGAGGAAGGCGGGAAGGTAGGAGCGGGGCCGAGATTGGCCAAAAGGTCAAGTGCATCATCGCGGAATCCGGAAGCCCAGCGTCCGCGGGACAACGCGTTCAGGCTCCCGCGCTCGCAGCCTCGACCGGGGCCAAAGTGCACGGGCGGAAGGTCGGCGTGCCGCTATTTAAATGTGAAAAAAAAGCCTCGCCTCGCGGCAGGGGCCGACTCACCTGCTGGCCCAGAGGCCGCTGTTCCGTTCGCTCGGCAGGTTCTCCGGCGGTGGCCTCGGCGCCGCCCTCGTCGGCACCCTCATCTCCGTGAGCAGGTCCATTGCCGCGTGAGAGACGACGGGGCGAGGGTGAGAGACAGAGATAGATAGATCGATAGATAGATAGATGGATGGATGGATGGATGGATGGATGGATGGATGGATAGAGAGAGTGTGTGTGAGAGAGAGGGAGAGAGCGGGGCGGCCGAGGGCCGAGTATAAATACACGGGACGGCGTGCGAGGAGCTCCCGCTGCCTTTAAACGTATCGCGGCACCAACCTCCCAGTTTCGCCTCGAGCGCCCCTTTGAGGTTATGGGATCCGCAGCAGCCTCCGACCTCGGCTACAGCCGGCTGGAACACATCCTAGGTCAAGGGAGCCACGCTTGGGGGAGGCCGGCGTGCCTCACCTCCCGAGCGTCGCCCCGTGCCCGAGGTCCCGGGTGACTCGGGCGAAGGCTCGAGGAGGGTGCCCGAGATAAGGGACGGGGTCGTCGTGGTGCGCGGGCGCGCGCGTGCAACTGTGTCGTCTCTTGTCACCGTCCACCGACGACCGAGCGAGCGTCACCGACGAGCCTCCTACTGGGCACGAGACGAATGCCAGAGAGGCAGTGAGCCACTCTGAGAGACACTGAGGCG
>JAPYYT010002397.1:0-37161 GCA_030522565.1 Ceratosolen corneri | reverse complement strand
CCGAGTGCGCGTGCCCCTCGTAATAGGCTAGGGTGTTAATTCGTCCGACTCTCTCGCTTGCGCTCTCTCTCTCTCTCTCTCTCTCTCTCTCACTCGCTCACTCACTCCTTCACTCACTCGCTCACTCGCTCACTCGCTCGCTCTCGGTGTGTGTCGCGGTCTACTTTTGTCCTGGTTTCGGTCGGTCGGTCGGCGCACGAAAAAACGATGACCATTGCGCCGTAATAAATACTGGCTTAACGATCCGTCGGCGCGAGAGAGAAAAAAGGAACGGAAAAACTGGATCGCGAGCCAAGAGGAGTAAATCAAACATCGTAATTATTTATTCAAAATAGTTGGGGTCGTACTTTGTCGCACTTGGAAGTAAGTAAGGAAGGCTGAATTCAGCTGGAGCTGGAGCGGTGCGGCGATTCCTCGGGTTGGGGGGCGGCGGCGGCGGCAGCGGCGGCTGCGACGGCGGGGGTGGGGCTGGAGGAGGGTAGTCGTTGTCTCGAATGATGATTGGGGTGTATCGGGAGGACAAGAATGTCGTCGAGGCTCGTCGGAATCGAGACGTGTAAGTCTCTCGGTTTTTCACGCGCATATTATGCGTATGCGCGGCCAAGAAGGAGGGCCCGAACCTCCCGGCGAGAGCCACCGATTATCCATTTCATTATCTCGTCCAAGTGCGCTAGCGGCCGAGAGAGCGAGACGATGTGGAAAAAGCGCCAAAGGATGCTGGGACTTAATATTGTACCCGACTGTTACAGGATGCATCGGTAAGGGTGCCTTGGCGCTGTGGGACGCGGCCGAGGCCAGCGAGGATCAGTGCGACATCGCCGTCCGGGAGATCATGAGCGAGGACCGGGCGACCGTCGTCGACGAATCCGCCACGCGGCTCCATGCCGTTTGGATATCTCAGGAGTGAGTATCTCGTTATTTCAACTTTTTCTCGGTCCCTCCTCTGCCTTTCATGAGCTGCGGGCGACCGGCCCCTAAATCCCCTCCCCTCCCCTCCCCTCCCCTCCCCCACTCCCTTGCCGGATTTTATTTTTTCCCATTGATTCTATGTTCTCCCGCTCCCTCTTAACCTTGCGCTGTTGACTTATTGTTTATTTAGCGATTTGAAAATTTACGCCCTTTTCACTCCTACACTTTTTTTGGCCGATCCTTTTGAAGTGTTTTATCATTAAACTGGTTGATTGTAATAAAGAGAGGACGTTCTTATACTGCATGCAAAAAGATTGTGCTTAAGCGAATGAATTGGAATTGATCATTAGATTATTTGTTTGTCGCGATTCATGAAAATATTCCAACATTGCTTACAATATATAAAATCAATAACAATTAATGGTAATTGATAGCGCGCTCGCTTATTCGACTTTTTACTTTCAATTCTTTTATCAATAAATTTAAGAGTTTCGAGTGGCCTCTAATGGACGGAGATTCCTTCCATTCAATTGGAATAAATTGGCAAGATGTTATTGACACCTATAGTAATTGGAATTGATTCTTACAAGGACTTTAATATGCTACTTATTTTTTCTCTTTTTGCATACGAGAATGGATGCATTAATAAATCTGTCATTCAATACAATCCACGTAAATAATTTTCAATTTACAAATTACTTGGTCGCCACGTTACCGATCAATTCATTGGCAAACTGAAAAAAAATATCGGAACCAAATAGCCGACCACTTATACCGATAATACGAGACGGACGTTATAAAGTTAATAAATTGCATCCAAAGTGATGTCTCAATGCCAACAATCGTAATAAATATGCGAAATTCCAAAGCCAATCCATAGACGGAGATGGTGCGTGCACTTTTGATTTTTCGGTGAGCACCTATTCTCATATCTTTTAAGATTTTATTTTATAATATAAGGCCACGGCAAGGAATCGAAAATACAGTATTTAAATTTAAATTCCCAACCTGTCGCGAATATTGACGGAGCGACGAGCGACGGAGAGAATTTGCGAGAGGGGGTGCTGTGTGGGGTGTGGGGTGTGGGGTGTGGGGGACGATTTAAATATCGCCGGCTCGTCTGGCATATTATCAATTGGCGCGCGCCGTGGTTGCGAAATCAAACGCCATGACGACGAAGACGACAGCCACAACGAGGACATTTGCATTCGACCGGCGCCATTGTTGTAAGTCCATTGGATTCCGAGCGCCTGGCCGAAATAGCAAGAGGGGAGGGCCCGTGATTACGTGCGCGTCGCGTAAAATGAGCTGCCGAGGCTGGATCCACAATGAACGGGAGAGGATAATTGAAGGGGAGAGTGGGTCTGTCCGTAGGGACGCGCATTACAATCGGTTGCGCTGTCCTTGCATCTGCTCTCGATTTACTAGTTGCGTTACACAATCGAGTGCTAGGCGTCGTACTTGTAGTTATGGAGAATGTTCGGCACTTTTGAAAAATCACGCTACGAGATTAATGGAACGTCTCTATCTCTCTCTTTCTCTCTCTCTCGCTCTTTCTCTCTCTCTCTCTCTCTCTCCCTCTCCGTCTCTCGTGCTTTCTTTGCTGGTGCATCTCGGTCGTGGGTATGTCTACTCTGTGACGTAGTCTTATAATATGAATAAACAACGCTTTCCGTTTCCGCTTTTCTTTTAATTCCATGTGTGTTTTCTTTTTCCGCATCACTCATAAAGTTTTATGGGACGTCACATGTTTATATAAAAAGCAGGATTCACTTAAATTCTTAAAAGATAAATATATAAAACTGTTTGCTTAAGAGCGAATTTCACCTTGGTGTACTATGTTGTTACAATGTCGAAGATGAAGAATTTAAATGCGTATGTTGACCGACATTGCGTATATAAACACAGGGGAAAATTGTATAGCCCCATCCCCCCCTTTATTATATCTTAACCAAAGGAAGTTTTCGTATTTTTGTAATCACGACAACAAAATTACTTACATATATATGTATTTATACGAAATTCCTAATTTGGCAATTTCTTATGTTAAGCTTAATGGGAAATAATAATTTTAGTCGTGTGATATGACTAAGTGCATATGTTAAAGACGTAATTTAATTAAAGCATTTCGTTTATGGATGTACTGCATAATGTATTTAATATTGTTTTTGTTAAATTTTTAAGTAACAGTAAGCTGGTAAGGTTGGAAGTAATAAAAAAGAATGTTTTTTTCACACAAATAATACCTTCTCACATACATGATCTTCGACGAACGAGATATATTTAAAATTGAGAAAAATATGAAAAATCGGAAAGAGAGTTTATCCCGATCCTCATTTTCCTTCTCCCAAACGATTTAGAAAACGAGCGAGCGAGAGTCGACTTCGGTTCTGTTCCAAGGGCTTTGAATGGAGAACGTTTCAGCTGATTCAGGTATAAAGAGAAGGACGGTGCGTCCCTTTTTCCTTTTCCCTCATCCTCATCTCCTCCTTGTCCTGCAGGGCACGCACACACGCAGAGAAACCTACTGTCGCGTCCTCGTCTAGCACACGGCGGGTAGGTTCGCCTCGTCGTCTAGCACACGGGTAGGTAGGAAGAAGAAAACAGAAAGGGAGATGAGGGACACAATGCGCTCTTTGACACACAGTGAGAAGAGAGCGCGCACGCGTTCTGCCTCTCTTTCTCTCCTCGCCCTCTTCGACGCTACCACAATTCCGCGCCCCGCAACCTACTAACTCTTAAGGTTTCTAGTCCAGCTCACGGAGCACGAAAACTCCTCTTCTCTAGTTTTCCACGAAAAGTGCACTTTTTCGTCACGTAAAAACGGACCTTGAACAATATTCTCCGTCCGCGTCTTTTTATGTTTCTTCTAACTCGACCCCTCGGGGCGACGACGCGAACCTGCTTCTACTATTAATGTTCGGCCGCTCGTCCCGAGCCTCATCTCCTCCTCTCCTTCTTTTCACGTGTGTCGTATGGGACGAGGCGCACTTTTCCCAGCAAGGCCACAAGAAAAATATCTGTTTTTCCAGCGTCGCCTCGCACGACGACGCGTTCCCATCTCCCGAGGGAGGAGAAGATCCGGATGATCGATGATTCTGCTCCTTGACCGCGATGTCTTCCCTCTGGCGTATCTTATGGGCAAACGATGCTTCGCTCCATCTTTCAGGACGTTTTTCCTTTTCAAGATTTTTTTTCCTTTTTTTCCTTTCTAAGCCCGTGAGTTTGCCTTTCAAGCCCGTTTTCAGGGATTATTGTGGCAATCGGTGACGCAAGAAATTTTCCTTTCTTTTCAATTCTTACTTTTTTATTTTGTTTTTGTTTCTTCTTTTTGGTTCTTTGTTTGATGAAAAACCGCGACTCAACGCATTGCCAAAGGAAATTCAAGAGCATACTTTGAACGTAAACATTACCACTTTTCTTGTAACAACAACAACAAACAACAACAGTAACAACAATGATAGTAATAATAAACGGTATGTTGTATCATCGTCGACGCACCAAGCACGACGATTCACAACAACGCTCGCATCTCAAAAGCGCAAGTATATTGTCAAACACAACTGGCGTAACTTAATAGCGCTTTCGTAATCCTCTGCCCCCTCCTCGCCCGTTATCACTATAGATATATATATATATATATATATATATATATATATATATATAGACGATGGTCATCAGACTGGTTTTCGGCCCGATTCACGGCGGACTTTGCGTGCCCTCTGCTTGCAGGTGTGAAATCCGCGCGGGTCCGGAGTACATCATTAGGAAGTACAGCTTCTTCGAGAACGGGACGTTCCTACTGATGCGGCACTACTACGCGGAGGAGTCCTGCAGTATCGCCACGTACACGGTGACGACGCGCGGAGTTATCAAGATCCTGGGTGGCTCGCTGGTGACGCCGGGCGCCACCGAGGCGCGGTACCAGCTGGACACGGTGCACGTCTCGCCCCTCAATCGCCAGGTGAGCAGTTTGTTTTGCAGCCGTGGAACTGGGGATCGAGGAGCCGCCAAATGGAGTGCCATTCGCGGAACTTACGGTCGGAGTCCACTCGGTCGCCCACGAGATATTTGTAGTTCAGTTAATGGCTTGAACTTGGAGACGGCGGAATCACATTGGGCATAATTTTTTGTTAATTTATTCGGAGGATAAGAGACGGATTTTGTTGCGCTGTAAATGCTCATTGTCTGTTTCAACGTTGTTTGAGGCGGGAATCTATGAAATTAATCGTCGTATTATGGCAAAGGATGTAAATTACGCGTGTCCCTTATCAGTGGCTTAAAGTGCATCCAATTTCCTCTACTTTGACACTTTGTCTTTTCGAAAGAAATATTGATATGTGAAAACCGTTGCTGCGTCGTTCGAGAAGAATACTAAATTTATGATCTAATAAAATGCCGGTACAAGGTGGTGCGATATTCTCTTGGGATGATGCAAATGTTGATTAGCAGCTCGTCTACTTACTGCATCTGAAAAAATCTAGACTCCAAGCACTCTGCCTTCGATGCCACCTAGTATTTCAACGATTAATCATTTGCTTCGAATTTGCCAAACTCTCGACTGCCTCGTTCACAATTTATTGCCGCAATTGCCATCAATGGGCCAAAGAGCTTCTACGTAGAGTCGAGAATTGCGGGTATCGGCGATCGCCCCGTTAAAAGCTCGCGCCGCTCGAGCGTAAAAAGGTCGCCAGCAGCAAGAGCGTGAGAGTCAGAGAGAGTGAGAGAGCGTGAGAGTCAGAGAGAGTGAGAGAGAGTGAGAGAGAGAGTGAGAGGGGGAGCGCCTATAGTAATACAAAGCCCCCATAATCCGTGTGCCCACAGGTCGCCCACAAATTGGGACATCGGGTGAACGTGTCGTGCGGGCCGCAGTCACGCTGGCGTCCCTACGTCGCCCAACTGATCTACGAACGGGCCCCGGAGCGCTTCGGGGGCTCCCTCACGTGGCAGGGTCCGCGCTATAACTCGCTGCAGGTCCACCAGAGCATGATGGGGGGTGCGCGCGTCAGCAAGAGCGTCGACTGCCTCGCACCCCTAGGTATCGACTACGACGAGCTGAGGCTGCTCCGAGTCCAGCGCAGGCCCACGGGTTTCCGGTCCGCTGGTTTCGGGGCCGGCGATCGGCCGAGGGTCGAGCTCTTCCTTGGCAGCCTGCCATCGGACCAGGCCTCCAGGAGGTCCCACAAGCATACCTCCCTGCAGGCTACGGCGCTCCTCAGGACCGACACCGTGAGTACACCAACTTTTAGACTTATTTTATAGACTTGACTCTGCTCTCGGAGCGCGAGACGCTTTTCCTTTAAGCGCGCTCGACACCCCTACCCCCAACCCCATCGCCAACATCCCACACCCCACAGCCCGACCAAGTTTCACTCTCCCGTATTGGACGAGCGCGATTAGTAGTGGGAAAGGACGAGAGTCTGACTTATACTCGACCGGCGTTTGTTTTACGACGGGTCTATGAACGTCACGCGTCAAAGATGTTGAATATTTTAGGCAAATAACATGACGAGCATTTTGTGTCGTGTTTAATTTTCAACAAAAATTTGGGTGCTGGAAGTGCCGTTGGGAGAATATGTTCGAGACGTTACGATTTTATTTTGAGCGCTTGACGATCGAACGAGTCATCGCCAAAGTCATCGCCAATGATGGCCAGACGAAAAGTACATTTTTCATTCGGTTTTCATAGCAAGTGAACTCATCATTCGCAGTGATAATCCCCATGTAATATTCATTAACAGACAATAATTATCCGTTGACTATGATTATTATCGACGTCGATTATGATTATGTAGAGTAGTAGCATTGGATCTTTGAAGAGAACTTGGCAGAACCGTCGTGTTTATTTAACCGAAAATCGTTTGCGCTTACTTGAGCGTGATAAGCCTGAGAATATGGCATGAGATCGATTGTCGGCTTATTACAATATTATCTTTTGCTGGCTGCTTTCCGTTAATATGGAAAATCCATATGGCACCGTCCCGCAAAACTTGGCGCGACGACGTTCTTACTATGTGATTATTCTGTTATTTGGTTTTAACAGCCCATATGCCGATGTTTTCTTTATAGGGAACCTTCTTTCAGCGACGGAAAGGCTCGATGTTTTTCCTGTAGCAGGGGGGAAGCTAGATACGAGATTATTAATGTTGCGATATGTGCATCTGTGATTTATCTGCAAATGGCATATCTGGATCTTTCGGTGAAAGAGGCTGCCGATTGTGAATGCGATATTAAGGATGAGCGCTGAATGTTAGTGAATGCCGTCAAACTTTTATAATATCATCATTGATTTCCTCGCTTTAATGATTATTAAAAACCAATGATCAATTAGACATTATTGGAAATTGCATTTAGTAGTGTGCGGCACGATGTGAGTTCGGTCCAATCGATTAAATAAAGATACACGCGCGGCAAATTATAATTTACTAACGCCGTCATTTTCTTATTATAACGTAGCGATCTACTCGTAGACACAATACAAAAGATCTTTTTGCTCATTTTCTTTTTCTTTATTCTTTCATTCGTTTGTATACGAGATTTGGTTTAAAGTCTATTCGGCCGATGAGATCAGAGAAAGCATAAGTCTTAACAGAAATCGATGTGACTCATGAACTTTCTGATTTTATCAATTCATCCATATACTTTAAAATATTCAACTGAGAATTTCAAAACTGATATTCATCTTGATATGAAAGAATAATAAGTCACTATTTTACGGAGGTTCATCAATCTTTATGATCCCACATACTTGCGCGCGCATTGAAAACCTTTTCTCGGTAAAATGAAAGTTTCATTGTAAAGGGGAGGGGCGGGCAGGGAGAGAGCATCATGCCCAGTTCCAATTATTCTATTATCAGGGAGAGAATTGCAGTCGTTGAGAATTCGGCGCAATTGCTCTTGAATCTCGTGACTGGACGCCCTAAAAATACAAATAATCTTGCCGGCAAATAATAGTCAATCGTGTAAAAAATGGCGCAACGTCGTTCAACTTTCAGATCCACAACTGTCCAATATGTGGGGCGATATCCCGAGGCACGGAGAACAGTCCGCCGCTGCTCCACGAGGTCGTCGCATTGCCGGCCCTCCTCGGCGGCTCCTGGATCAGTCCCTCCTGCGAGAGCCATCCTGGCGGGGTATGGCTTCGCCGTCAGCTACGCGTCTACGCGGGCGACAAGCTCTGGACCGGCCGCTGGGATTACTTCGGCGACCCTCGGTGCAGCAACTTCCTTTACGGCATAACCGCCGCGGGTAGTTACGTGCAGCGCGCGCGCCGACATCGCCGTCATGATATCGGCGCCCTCGATAATGCCGGGGACTTCATCGAGGACGAGATCTTCGGCCGCGCCAAGAGGCAAGCCGACCACGAGCTCCTCAACAAGCGGAACAAGAAGCCCGGGACGGAGGATCGGGGGAAGAAGGTCCTCGCCGAGTGGATGACGCCCAAGCTTGCCAAGGACCTCTTTGACATCTACGTGTCACCGAGGCAGCAAAAGGAGTCGATGCTACCGACCTCGGGTGAGATAAGCGAGGCCGTTGCAGGGAAGCACGAGCCGCGGCGGCCCGCGCCCGACCCCAATCGCATGATGCCCAAAGCAGCGGGGCCTTTCGAAGATGTTGGGGACAACGGTGTGGGCCCGAGGCCGAGGCGCAGCCTCGACGAGGTCGATTACTACCGGCAGCTCCTCCAGAGCGCCCAGCCCTCGATGGCCGAGTCCTTCGCGGCGATGCTTCGCGGCAATCAACGTCGCGAGCAGACGACCAAGAAACCCCTGCAATCGATGACGCCCAGCGGCACCAGCGAGCTCGACCTCCACGTGGCCGAGAGCCTCCTCATTGCCGGTGACGTGGCGCTGGCCAAACGGTGCGGCGCAGCTCTCACCGAGGGAAGCGCCCCCAAGACCCCGAGGCTCTCCAACTGGCCCTCGAGCTGCGTGCCCCACTCCCTAGACGCACCCTCGACCCTCGGCCTCAGGGCGAGGATAAGCGTCGACTGGTACGGCCAGTACACGCTCCTCCTCGGCGCCAGGGACAAGAGCATCTGGGACGCACCGCTCCTACAATGCGGACCGACCAGCATGAAAAATCCCATACTGAGGTCGCACCTGAGGAGGAGCGTCGGCTTGAGGTTTGGTATCCTCTTCAACGGCCTGCCAAGGAGCCGACCCGCCCTCGACTTGGCTACGATGCTGGCGATCAGCTGCCTCGCAGCCTATTGGACGCGCGGGGCATAGAGACTGCTGCCCAGCTCCCAAAAGCACCCGCGTGGTGAGATTGTGATTTGCGTCAGGGCACGCCACGGTAGAGAGTCGTCGCCTGGCCTTTGTTAATTGCTTACAAATTATAGTTACCTCGTCCTCTCAGTGGTAGTAAGCTGCTACATAATTGCCCTTGCTACACTGAGCCCAATCGATTTTATTAACTTTGTTGCATTCTCTACTTTTATTCGACATTCAGTATTCAAGTCGACATGTGTTGCAGCATTGCCAGCATCGTCGTCGCACCCCTCGCGCACCGAAAACATCGACCAATGAAATTATTTTTTGAAGACCGCTTTCCCATTGTATTTACAGTTAGTTGTTTGCGCGCCGATAATGGCATGCAACCGCTTCATATTAAGGGAAACAAGCTCGATTATTAAATACTGTCCATAGATTTTCGATCTCTCGTTACTTGCAGGGTCTTTCGTTATTAACTTTGTCATTTAACATTACTAGATTTACACACACTCCATTATAATGCATTTTTTGTTTGATCCATATTATGGTATTCTTTATAAAAGTCGAATTTTTAGTAGCTAACCATTCAAACTAATCCGTTTTAGAATAAAGAACGAGCGATTTAAATATAAATTGTACGTGTGTGTGTGTGTGTGTGTAGAGAGAGAGAGAGAGAGAGACGCACGCCCAAGCACATAATACATAGTAACAGATTTACCGAGTAAAAGTGTGTTTTCTACCGAGTTAAGTTAAGCATATTAAACAATGTTTTGTATGTAAAAATAAGATTTCGAAAAATGTTTTAAATTTTAAAAACTTTTGCTCGCATGTTGGAAATAGAGTTGAAAACTATCCAGCCATAATTTACTATTCACGTGACTCTCAGGATACTTCTTTTCTTTAGTCACAAGCATACCGCCAAAAGATAAAATATCCATAAAGCGTATTATATTTTCACGTAGTTTGTAATTCTTTCCCAAGTATATAAGCATCCCTACAATTATATAAACTTTTATTTATATAGACGCTATATAGTTTGGCTTTATGGTATCTGCCGTCTCTTTATATTCATTCGGAGTATTAAATTTTTCAATCCTGACAGCAATACATGTGCTTTTACAGGAGTATCTGATACCTTTCCACTTTCATACTGAATAACGAAAGTTATGTCTAATATAAGAAATTTAAAACTTTATCTCTTTCGCTTTATTCGTCAAAAAAAAAAAAAAGAAAAAGTGAAAAACTTTTACTCTGTTACATTATTAGCATTAAAATACTTTGAATATGGTAGTATTTATCATTAAATATTTTAAATGCCATTAGATATCAATTCTATTGAGTCATATAAACTAAAATTTTTCTTCTTCATCAATTACTTCCAATAATTGACTCGGCGCTATAAACTATTTTGCAGATTATATAAATTAATGGTCTCATACGTCAAGAATATCTATAATCTCATTTGAGACAACAATGCGTTAATAATTAAACAATGGATTGATTATCTAGTCTATATAATGCATTCACCATATCAAATGAAAATCAGAAATTAACAAATTGAATTTAACGCTTCCTTGTTTTCCTCGGTCGTCTCCATGCTGTCTTTGAAGAACTCGAAAGAACTTTAAAGGGAGCGCCAAAGCGACAAAAAAATCGCCATGAAGTAAATTCGCCAATTAATATAAAGTATACTTTCACGTAGCTACAATTTCATTTTGCTAAAGCTAGGAACGTACATTATTTTTCTGAGAGGCTTGTGATAAATCTGCATATAAATAATATAATTCCAGCTCCCCCCCCTGCCCCCACCTCCTCTCGCACGCACACACCTCCCACCGTTCGATCCCCACCCCCCGCGCCCCATCGAATCCCGTCGTCTGTAAATATGTAAATAGCCGTCAGCATCGTAGTTGTGGCCTAGAACGCAATATCATGCTGACATAATCAGCGCCTCTGTGGGTCTCAATCAATTCGCGAATCTTCGATTTATTCTCTTGACTCGCCCGATTAATCTCTTTTATATTTACAGACTCGCGAATATTGTAAAAACCGTTTTTATACCGACTTACATTCTCAAACCGTGCCAAAAAGAACAAACAAAAAGACGTTGCGCTCCATGACTTTTTAAGATCAATTTAAGCTACCAAAACTCTTTTAATAGTAGTAATAGTTTTTGGGCCATCTCCGGCCACTCCTCCCGCGATTCGAAAACCATCGACACGCGGTCGATGGTGATTGGTCGCCGTACGATCGGTCGGTCAAATAAAAAACATTGAGCCGAGGACGTAGTAGTGTAGTACTCCATACTCATAAGCCGAGGTTACTGTTAATTAACGCATATAAGGCTGGAATCCGAGATTCCCGGCGTCCTCCACGCTCCTCCATTTCCGCATTTCCACCTGAAACATTCAAGCCTACACCCGTACTGAGCATCAATAGTGCGCGGCCATCCACGCCCTTCGATAAATGCCTTCCTTGGCACACATGTAACCCAACAAATTCACACTCATCCACCCCCCCCCCACCCCCCATGTACCATCATAATTTATTCGCGAGAGCTTTGACATTGACGATTGCACGCTGGCTTGCTCGTATTAACAATGCGAGTCACCCCGAGATGCAACCAAGTCACGTCTGTCGTGTCGATTACACGAAGTTGGTGGAGAAAGGCAGCATAAAAACATTATTTTTCCTGTCTGTACTCGGAATACTTGACAGGCTAGCCTGTCTTCGTCATTTTCACGCCATTTATGAAAAAATCTCGAAGCTCATCGGAAGTCCATTGCCAATGGCCATCGTACCTACCGATGGTCCCCTCCCCCCCTCCCACCCTCGCTTACTTTGGCCCTTTGGCGCTTGGGATTCGTTTATAGCTTTAATTAATGACGCGTTACTATCTAACAGTTGAGCGGCTGAAGAGCTACGTCGGGCTGAAGCTCGCCCTACGTCTTCGTCAGCTAGTTTTTAAAACCCGACTCGAATCAGGGACGAACGCCAACCAGTGATCTTTTAGACTTAAGCCCGAGGACGAGAGGAGAAACGAGGCAGGAGAAAAAAACTACGCGGACGCCGTCGCACCGACTTTGATCCGTCTTCTCGCTGCCGACAACGACTCTTGCGCGCACGCTTGTAAATACCAAAAATTACGTCGCCTCGAGAAAAAAAGCACGAGAGAGAGAGAGAGAGAGAGAGAGAGAGAGAGAGAGAGGAGAGAGAGTGAGAGAGTGAGCGAGTAGGGGGGGGGGGATGTATAGAGAGCGTTTTCAACGAAAGGAAGATCAAAATCGATCAGGCCCGCGATCGTTCACTGACCTTATACAGGCGTAAGAAATCGTAGACTTTAAGATGAAGCTTAGATTAGGATTAGTTCGTAGCTAAGTCTTAAGAGACGAAAGAGCCACTCGATGGCTTCGTCATGGGATGCGTACTCCAGTGAATAAAATATTATTAATCTTGGTTACCTTGCGAGCGCTGCTTGCGGGTACTGTAATGTGTCATGTAATATATTAATTTTAAGACACTTATACGTAAATTTATTTTTCTGTTTCCCTTCCTTCCTCACTTCACACATCGACAATAATAACAATAATAATGTTTTGGTATTGTTATTGTTGTTGTTGTTGTTGTTGTTGTTGTTGTTGTTATTTGGCTGTCTCGTTTCATTAAACATTTGACAGTCGAATTGCTTGTGTAACCTTTGATAAATGATAGTGACGAAGTAATAGTTTACGTATTATTTGATCTTTAGTTTATATAATAAAAAATTACGTCAACGTTCGTCGAAATATTTTAATAGATATTATCACTATGAAAGCAATTATTTTTACTATATTAGCGGTAACATTGCAATATAAAATGTATATAATAAAAGCAGAAAATTAAAAAGATTTTATATAAAATTTTTATTGTATAAATTGTATAAATGTTGTGTTGTAAAAATTTTTTTACGAAAGACAATAAATTTAAATTATATGAATGATGTGTACTTATTTTTTTCTATTATACATTAAAACCCCAAATCATCAAAATATTATTTAAGCTAAGATAGATTTATTTCAATTTAATTAATTTAAAATAGTATTCTATTGTACAATTGATAACATTAACATCAATTTTTAATTGCAACTTGAATGTTTATCTTTCCATTGGACCTATTTTTCTCAAATACTCTTTATATATATAATAAATACAAAAAAACTATTTTTCTCAAATAAAAAATGAATTTACAAATTAAAAAAATGTGATATGTTTCTGACAAAATCTAAATCTCCTTTTAAAACTCCTGAATGAATTTTTAAATACCAGAGTTTTTATAATTAGTATAACGAAATATTAAATAACTAAATCTTGATGGTTTACACATATTTTTTAACTTTACGAATATTTATAATTGCTTCCTAGAATTTAAATCAAGTTAGAAATAAATTATCTAAATTGAATAAATATTAGGCTTCTTTCACTTATGAAATTTTCGAAAAATATATATTCAAAACATTTTATTATCTAATAATATAAATTTTTAGAGTAATGAATATTTAATCATAATAATTGAACGATCAAATCCTTGATTAGAAAGAAAATAATTAAGTGTTCTTGTAGTCAAACATAATAAATATAATTAATTATAATTTGCTATTGGAATTTTATTCCACATTCATTTCAATTAACAAACTCAGATTATTAATTTTCTATCTAGCTATTTTATTATTTAAGGATCCATTCATCTTTTCTTTATTATGTTGTATTTTTAACTGTATATATTTTTTAATTATTAAGCTATGTAAATTATACTTATATTGCAATTTTTACAAGAACTTAATTTTTATTTTTAAACGATTAGTAATAATTGGCGCATTCAAAATCTAATTTAGATATTTTCTTATGACAATTTCCTTATACCATTTATAATTATTTGCAATTAATAATATGAATAATACGTATAGTTGATTGCAAATGAATAAAATTTCCATGTAATTTATAATATATATTTTTAATTCTTTTAATTTAATTTCGAATTGATTTTAGATAATAATTTGGTATGTAATTCGGTATGTACATAAACTTGTTAAATAATTTTTAAATTACACTAATTTACAATTAATAAATCCTACAACATTCCAAATTCAAAAACTACCGTTATTTTATAATTTTACATGAGAATTTAAACTTTTTATACAAGTTGTTAGTTACCTGTTTAATATAATTCTTAATACAAACGACTTTACTTCGTATTTCATGAAAAATTAAAGTCTATTAGATTAATTTAAAAAATAAATAGGCTAAATATTTTATGTCAGATTATTATATGTGTACATACGTGTGTATTTTATTATATGTATATATATATATATATATATATACATTTTACGCTTTTTACAATAATATTTTTTACAATATTTTTACAATAATTTTTATAAAAGATTTTCACAGTAATATATATATATAGTATACACCGTATATAATTTTATTAAAACATTATTACAAATTTTAATACTTTAAAAGTCTGTAAAACCAAGAAAATTACATGAAATTAAATTTCATGTAAATTTTTTAGAAGTTATTTATTAATTTTTGGACAATGAAAAGTTATTTTACTAGTTCATTCTACTCTCTTGATACATCGAGAAAAAATATATTCAAATTTGTGGCAGTATCTTAAATTTAATTGGAGTAGGTAAAAAAAAATTGAACAAGCAGATGTAAGGCATTTGCTTCAAATACTATAATAATATAATACATGCATTTATTTTATTTTCAAACATCACAAGTTGCATATAAATATATATTTTAAATTGCTGAAAAGTATATGAAATTTGAATTGAATTTGTCAATTATTAAACAAAGGGAATTGACCCTTTGATCAGATGAATCAAATGAATCATTAAATTAGTTTATTAAAGGCCCAAGTTTTCACAATAAATACTATACTGCACAATAAATTGTTAATGTCCAACTATTGTTCATTAAACAAATGAAGTTCACTCAATAAATCAAAAACAAAATAAAAATTAAAGAATTTTAACTTTCCACGCTAATTTAACATTGATAATGTTAAATTAATAATAATAATTTCGATAAATGATTGCCGTAAATAATGTAATATGAATAATTACAACTTTTATTTTATTTTCATCATTACTAATTTTAAGCGTTGATTAATAAATATTAACATTTATTGGATTTGTGTTTGTTTTTTTAATGTTTACTATTTTAATCATTTTTCATGTTTTATTTGGTGCATTTATTTTTTACGTTATTTATAATACAACTGTGTCACAGTATATTTGAATAGATCATTTTCGACGTATTTGAGGCATACCTTATTGATATAATATATCTATTTCATCAGAAATACACATTTTCTTTTATTTCCTATGTTAACAGTTTTAAGATAAAATGTTATGTAATACTTGATTGTTGCGTATAAGTTAACTTGAAAGTTCTATATTTCTTTTTGTCACCGACTTCTAAAATCCATTTATTTTATGTGCGCTTTAATACAATAAAATGAATGCATGAATTTCAATTTCAGCTGCCAGGTAGACGAATCACATATCTTCTGACATACTTAGCGATCAGCCCATTAGAAAAAAGCATGAGAACGACAGAATTTCGCATACAAATGTACTCAAACTTAAGAAGACAATTAGATTTTTTAATATTTCCCAAATGAAACGGATTTTTCAATCATTTGCAAGTTCTTTAATATCCTCATATGCACGAAACTCTAAATTATTTATGTATTTTTATATTTATCTTTATTGCAAATTTTGCAACCTTTCGTTTCATAGTTTTATATTAATGTTAATTTTATTTTTATAGCGATTAATTAAATATTTACCGATAATAATCTTAAAATTGATTTTATTTATGACACTACATTAAGTATTATTACAATGACATACTTTAATTGAATAAGACAATATTTCAACTATGTCAACTCAAGGTTAAATTATAATCCATTTGTTACATTTATTTTACAAACTTTACAATACTAAGAAATATTTATTTATAATTTTACAATTAATTTTTTTATTAAAATTTGTATATATATATATATATATATATATATATATATATTTATATATAAAACAATATTACTGTTCTCACACTTTATTGTTAATAACTATATCAATATTTTATAAATACAATCGTGTTTTTCAAAATATTTTAAATTACTTTTAAAAATTAATATACATCTATAATTATCATAATATACAACTACATTATCTATAACTTATTATAGCCTTAAATAGTATGTGTTCTCTAAATTTATCTCTGCGTTGTTATCTGATGATAAAAAGCAACCCAAAAAAGTATGTATGTATTTTTATTGTACATCAATTATGTTTAATGTAAGTTTTATATAAATTAGATATACTCTGGATTGCTCCTATTCTATCTAACATTTTCTACCAAACATTTTTAACCAAACGTTTTTAAGATGGATTTTACTCTGCTTTTTATTTGGGATAACATATTTCTTATTATTTTAATTTTTTATTGAATTTGACTATTTATGAATTAAATACTATTAAATTGATATGCTACAATTTTCTTATCATAATATGTTGTATGTTTTTTTAACAATTATTTAAAATTTATTAGAAAAATGTCTTTTTATCCTTGGCATACAATTAAAATAACTAAAAATAATTAAAATAATTAGTTACCATATTATAATATTCACGATTTTCTTTATAATTTTCTTCGTAATCTATTTTCATATTCAAGTGCAAACATCTAGTATCTACAAATACCTGGATATTTGATTTTCCCAAAAATTTCAAGTTTTATTATACGTTCGATTACTTTACCATGACCGATGTTCAGATATAAATCTTTATTAGACCAAAATTAGAACAAAATTTTGTTCTATATCACAATAATGTAAACTATTTGATTTTGATCGATTACTTACGTTGTATGAGAATTTAAATTAGATTATTAGTTAAATAAAATATTTTATTGATCTCAATATCTATTAATAATTTTCTTATATAAAGCAATACAAATACAAAAATTATAAATATCTTTTTATTAAATTTTATGGGTTTTTTAAATTGAATTGTTAAATAAAACTATTAGATCAATGGCCTTGTAATTGAAAAAAAAGCATATTCGAAATACATTATCGAAAATAATATATTGAATATTTATCGAAAAAAAGTCACAGAAGCAATACTAAAATTTATATTATAAAAAAAAGAAAAATTTTCATTAACAAAATTGTAATGTAAGATAAATAATCAAAATTACTTATTAGAGGTATTTATAGCTTTGTTTTTAAGTATTTCATTAACAGAATTAAATTCTACATAATATAAATTGTATTTTTTAATTAAATATAAAATTTCAATTGGAAATTAATGTTAATAAAAATATTTGACTCTAAAAATATGAAATTTTAATAAAACTTATATAATACGTATATGTTGTATTATTGAAAAATAATAATAATTACTTCTAATATTTCAAATAGCCAAAATAAACATAGTATTTTATTATTTAATAATGTTTATATATATTTGAACTTACCCAATTATATAAAGTAGTCTTAACTAATATAACAATATATCTTAACTAATATAGTTCATTTGATTAAATTAGAAAAGAATCTTTATTTAAATGTTTTATAAAATTTTATTACTACTTTTATTGTTATTTGCAATTGGTATTTGCTATTGTTGGAAAAAATAATCTTATATTTATATAATTCCAACATATAAAGTTATATTTATAAATTTTGTATACTTGACGTAAGTTTTCTAAATTAATACAACGATTGTTTATATATATTTTAAAATATAAAAATGTAGAAATATATTGGTAATTTAAATGTATTTTTGAAGATTATAATTTAGAATTAAAAATTTTTATAAATAGTTTGGAAGAATATAAATTAGATTGCTATCAGAAATGAATGTACATTATATAAGTAAATCAAGAAAAACTAAATATGATAATTAGTAGGTTATCGTTATTACAATATAAATATTACCAATAGCTCGTTTTAATAAAGAACAAGGCTTTAAATATAAACAAAAATGAAATTCTATTTATAAGATTTAAGTTCTTGGAAAAGAAATTTTTTTAAAATAAATAGTGTTTGCTTACCTTTCTTTGAATTAGACTGAGAAAAACGATATGTAATCCCATATTGTATAGTAATGAAAGTAATATATGTTAGAGGGCCAAAGATCGTTTAAATTGAATAATATAATGTTAGAAATTGTATATATAATTGTATTAAAATATCAAGGTGTTTTTTAAATAGTATTTTTTCTATGAATACATACACAACTCATTCGCTCTCAGTTCGATTATTCGTATGATTTAAAGTAATAATATTTAGAAAATTAATATTTAATAAGCTAAAGATTAATAAATAAAAGATTAGCACAAATAATTTTTCTATTTATTAAAAAACAGATTGGAAAGAAATTTCCAAAATCATATTATATGTATTTAATCATTAAATTCTACAAGATTTTATATTAACAGTATAATTAAATTATTTGACCATTGGACATGTTTTGATATAACTGATCATCGCTAAACTGTTAAAACAATTTAAATAAAAGATTAATCTTACTGATATCTTTATTATTCGTTAAGCTTTTTTTAATAGAATAGAACGTATATTTATGTAGAATTTCATTTTGGAAGTAAATATATTTTGCTTTATTTTATTTATGAGATTAGGAATGAAATCTAAATTTAAAAGTTTGAAGAAAAGTAAAATAGAATATTAGTTGTACTATCTTTTTATTAATATATATATATATATATATATCATTTTAGCGATTAAATTATAATTAACTAAATTAATTGTTTTGTTTATTGATAAATTTGTATGTAATGACTAACGAGAGAGATACTTAAGCGAAGACCATCAATTACAGCGCGGATCAAAAATGTTAATTTCTTTAATTATTGACAATTACATTTGATTACTCCTCCATAATTGTCAAATGATTATAGATATAAGCAGCATCTAATAAAATTACTTTGTACTCAATATTTTTTGCGAATTGTTTAATCAAGCAAATAAATATAAAATTTTCCCATTTAAAAGAATAATGTTCGCCAATGAGAGATACGAATTACGTTTACATACTGCACCAATGCATTATCAAAACAATTGTATTTAAAAGAAAACACAGTAATAATCGTATTGTCGATTTGAAATATCAAAGAATTAGAACCTTGAAATTCCAAAACCTAATAGCTAATAAGAGAGCGTGAATGAACTGCTTGACCTTGATTATTATGTATAAATTAGCAGTAATTCGCTCACGGATATGGGTGCTTATATCCATAACACGATTATTTTTCCATCTGCATCGTAGAGATCATCTACACAAATCACTAATGTGAATCGCGTGAGATTGGCTGTGCTCTTGTTAGTCTGGACCAATGAAGAGTCTCGACATCGCCTCTCATTTACATTCTTTGCTTTTCATAAGAGGGTCGAATTCTCACCCTGGATGATAGCTTCCTCTTCCTCCTCAATAGCCAATGGAATGTCTATTTGAGCCGCAGCAGACGCGTAATATTGTTTGTATCCCTTGAAGAGCCCTAGGTTTCGGCGCAAATAAAACGTCGATAGCACGGCGAGCAATGCCCTTTGGTTTGCAATACATTCTTTCAATTCTCGACATTATACTTCAAGCGGATCGAAATGGCGATAAGAGCGCTGACAACGGTTTTTACGAGCTCTTTTATCTAATAGTGGAAGCCAATGCATCGAGGCCCAAAGATATGTGGTTTTGGGAAAGAAGACTTTATCATTATAGGAATAGAAAAATTCTTTAACTCAAGAGGAATTTCCTTCAATTTAAAGTGCACGTCTGCTTTTTAATAGAATAGATCAAATCAATAGAGTCAAAACGAGTTTAAATTGGAAAACGTCCAAGTGAAATCCTTCGTATCGTAAAAACTATTTATTGAATGGTAGGTACTATAGGTATGGATAATTGAGCAAACAATTAAGTAGATTAAAAATTTTGAAAAAATGATTCCGAGGCCTCAATTTCTCAATAAAAAATGAATAATTCATCTCAATTGTTTACGAATTGCGCAAATCGACTAATTGGTCTATCCTACGGACTATTATTTAACGATGCAATAATAAAATAGTAAATTAAAAGAAAAACATAAAACTGGTACGTAAGTAGTTAGATCCGTATAACAAGCTTTTTAACTAATTTAATAAATTTTTATTGCACTTACACATTAGTAAATGAAATGCTTTAAATAAAATTTTAACTATAAGATAACAGCAAATGTTAAGTTTAATATTGCTATAAAGAATCTTGGATTACAATCATATTATCGATGTTTGTACACTGACTATCATAATAAAATAAAATTACAATAATACATCCGCATAAATAATACAGTATTAAGTTTTATTTGATGTACTTAAAGAATAGGTAAGAATTAAATGTACTTAGTTTACTAAAATATTAAATTAAAATTCATATTTTGATTATTAAATGTTTATTTCATATTATTTTTTTAAAAGGTAAATTACAATTTTTAGGGATGAGATTCAATTTTATCATAAATAATTCATTCAATTCTAAATTGAGACGAATAATACATAGTGTATACGTATATAGAAGTAAATTAATATTTTTATTCTGAAATAATTCATTTTCTAAGACATACATTTGCTAAAATTATTGTATAAATTAATATGTATATATATATATAATATTTTTTCGCTCAAACGTTTGTATATTTGTATTGTAAAAATCGTCTGAAAAGGAAAAAAATTATTGCTGAAGAATGTATTGCTAAAAGAAGTTTCCGGTATGAAAGAAGCGACAACAAGATTGAAAAGAATTCTTAGAATAGCTTATTCAAACAACGATTAAATCTGTCTTTAAAAAATGTAAAGTTTCTAGAATTTCGATTTATTAATTACGGATGTTACTAACCAAATTGTTATTTAATTAATTAATTAATATTTAAATTAATTGAGAAACGCAAATTGTACATGTGAATCATCATTGTAACACAAGTTCATATACAGATATTTATACAAACCAATTTTTTTGCACAATAAGTAAAGGCAAGCTTGCAAATTTCAAAAAATACCTAATAAATACATTATTTCGTATCCATATTAATCCAAGCACAATTGAGTTTACATTGAAATTCCATCTACGAAAAAAGCTTAACTGATTTTCACTTTCTCATTTCGGAGCATTCGTTAAGCTTATGTGTTACATATGTATCAAGTCGTTTTTTACACGGGAGACATTTTTTAACGGTTGGTTGAGAAAGATAGAAATAGAAATGAAAAAGTTTATAGTCGACGGATCGGATTACAACTAAATTTGAAATATTTAAAACGAAATAAAAATTATTATTAATTACTTTAAATTCATTAGATATTTTAAATTTATTAATTATTTTCTATTTTTAAGATAATATTCTACCCATGGCAATTTAATATTGATATTGTTGTATAAAATTTAATAATGGCACAGACTTTTTTAAATGTAATAGAAAAAAAATAATAATAATCTCAAAATAAATTGTACGCTAAACCTTTTTTATTCTTTTATAAATGTGCTATAAAATAAGTCTTACAGACACTGAACAGCATTCCTTATAGAATTATTATAAATAAGATATAATATAAATATAAATAAATATAAATAAGAAATATATTTTGAATCGCATAAAATTAATCATGACGTTTAAATCGTATGTTGATTTAGAAAACTTAATTGTAAAAATTGTTATGTTGTATTATGATAATGAAATATGTATGAATAAAAAAATTGATATTTAACGCACAAACTAATTATGCACTTTCAGTAGTTTGAAGATAATAATTCAGATAAAAATTTGCACACTTAGTATAACTGTAATCTTATCTTTGCCTTTTCAAATAACAAAATGTATTATTTATTTAGTTTTTTGCTAATACGGTATTATGATACAGTTATAAAAAAATCACATCAATAAATTTATTGATAATGCAGTTGACTATTTAAAGGAATCATTGGAATTTAGTATGTATTTTTGACAAAAAAAGTTATTCATAACATAAATAGAGTTTGTTGATGTACTGTGTTTACGTCTTTATTTTATCTTATTTATAAAATACAAATTAATTTTGATTATTTAATTTATTTATTCATTTATTTAATTAAAAATGAAAAGAAAAGGCCGGAGGCTATTTTCAAAATGTTTAAAAAGTAAATTTTTCAATTTACAAAACGCCTTTGGACATAACATAACATTATTATTAACTAATAGATTTATAACTGAAATTTTGTTAAATAATGTTTGACAATTTTAATTACTCTTTGCAGTCTATTTATAGTGAAATTCGAACAATTCTAATTAGATTTAATTTAAATTTGTTTAAAGACTCAATGATTGATAATAAATTTTGTTAATAACAATGTGTGCTAGATTATTAATTCATCTACAGATTAATACCGTAATAAAATTAATATGCGGTTACAACTACCGAAAGCTGTAAAGCATATTTAAAAAAATATGCATTCCACTCAATGTACTACTAACGACTATTTACAGTTCTCAAAAAAAATGAAAAATAAAACCTTTTTCTGTACATTTTGTAAGACATACAATCTCACATTAAGATTGCATATGTAATTTATTATATCGATTACAAAATTCCTGTACATGCCGTTATTGTAATTTATTTACTTTTCGTAATTTATTAATTAATAATACTTAATTTTCTTAAATTAACTCCCCACCCTCTTAAAGCAAACAGATGTTCCCAAGGATGAAGACAATATAGCACTCTTAAGTTAACTGCGTTCTCATGATTGCCAACATCCGCCAAACAAAACTGACAAAACATTATAATATATTACTTTTTTATTTTGATAGGCTTAACAGATATACGAACGTATATGCATATATAAGTATATGCATTCATTTATTAGAATTCCAATGGTTATTGTCTTATCATTAGTCTTGCTTTAGATAAAAATTACATTGTATTTATTTATCTTATTTATGTATTATAAATTATGAATATTATAAGAAACATGAATTCGATTAAACAACATATTTATATTTACATTAACTTAAGTCTTATTCCTTTCATATTTATCAAATTTCTTAGTCAATTAACATTTTACCACTGCGTATACCGCCATTCTCTTATTTTATACTTAAAAACTAATAATCCTATAAGGAGACGAACGGAACTTTTCTCTCTCTCTCTCTCTCTCTCTCTCTCGCTCTCGCTCTCGCTCTCTCTCTCTCTCTCTCTCTGCGCGTGCGCGTCTGCATAGGCTCGCGTGTGTAAAAGAATAAATGTAAATCGTTCTTTTTTTCTGACATGTATGCAAATGTAATAAATGTTTACAAAATTTTATTTCAATATTTTATAGATTTTATTTTCATTCCTATAAGTAATATAATAATAATATCTTGTTAATTTAAATTCTGTTATTCTGAATAGTGAATTATACGAAATATTCAATTTCAATAAATAGTAATTGTTTCTTTTATAAACAATAATCTTATTGTTATAATTTTACCTAACTTACTAATGTTTATGTTTATTTTATTATCGATTAAAAGTTTTTATAAATTGTATTTTTATTATCAGAAACGAATTTATTATTGAATGAGTCTTTTTCGATTCCCGAATGAATCAATGAACTTTGAAATATAATTATCAATGTACTGATAGAGAAAATGCTTATTTATGTATCCGTTATATTTAATCTTTATTTTTCCATAAAATAAAATGGAATTATAAATAAAAATATTTACCAATTCTTTACAATAAACATTTAAAAATAAAATAATTTCTCAAGGAAAGTGAATAAAATTTCAAAGACTTTTTTATTATTCAATTTTAATTAGTAATAAGAATAAATAGAACTCCAAAAGATAATCAGAATGCGATGGAAAAAACCTAAAAGTTCATATTACTTTATCACATATTTATTTGAGATTTATTAAAATAAACTTATACTTTTAATTATCTAAATTATGATTGATATTTTACAATATTAAATACATATTAACTTAATTTTGATAGATTTAAAAATCCAGGTAATTATTAAGTAACTCTTATTATAATACTTAAATTCCAATAAATTCAATAATTTCATTTTCAATCAATATCAATATCAATAAATTCAATAAAAACAATAAAAAAATCATTCCAATAAAAACACAAAAAATTTAACTACAAAATTAATATTATTTCTTTGCGCTACCTAATAAATCAATCAATCTTAAAATTAACAATCATCTCAATTATTAACAAAAAATCAATTGATTTATTATTTATAAGTATTAGTATTATAAGCATCATAAGTATTATTATTATTATTATTATTATTATTATTATTATTATTAAGTATTACTACTCAACTAGATTGAAATAAAATATTTATATTAGATTGGTTAAATTAACATTGTAAGTATAATGCTTCATAATTTCTTGTGTATTTTAGAATACACAAATCATAGATGTCGAGATCATGTATTTATTAAAAAGAGAAAAAGATATGTACAATATATATTGTCGTATCTTCATATTCCTTATTAATCAGAGTAACTCACTTAAATTATCAGTTTTCTTTTTTTGACGATAGTTTAAAGACATGTAGTAACAATAATATTTCTCTTGATAAAAATGTTTCTTTGCATTTTGTAATTAAATTTATATCAATAATATTAGAAATAATTTTATAAAATGCAGCATTTAACATTTAATTGGTCGGACTATTTCGTATTTAGTACTCTACTTGTAGCTAGTTTGGTTATCGGCATTTATTTTGGATTTTTCAGTAAACAAAATACTACAAATGACTATCTCTACGGAGGAAAAAAAATGGGAATTTTTCCCGTCGCTATTAGTTTATTATCCAGGTAAATATATAAAGCATTTATAATTTTAAACAAAAGGATTAGATATTCAGGTTAAATATATTAAATTATATATATTAAATATCAAATTATAAACTTTAACATTATTATAAAATCTATACGTATTACTTAAATTTATAAAAATATTTTACATACTTCATATTACTATATAGTTGATTTTTTAAAAAAGAAATAGGAAGGTCCAATGGTTCAAATTACTTATATAGAATAACTTGACGCTATCAAAGTAATAAGTAGTAAATAATTTATAAATATTTTATACTGTGTAGAGAATGATACTTGTTTTTAAAATATTCCTTTAGTGTGATGTTTTGTAGTCTGATATTGTGTGTAAATATACATTATTTTATTTATTTTTTATATTACTTTCAAAATAATATCGTAGAACTGTTATTGAAATACATTAAATTCTATTATAAATGATTCTTCTAAATTACTTGTAAAATAATTTCAATATATATATATATATATATAGAGAGAGAGAGAGAGAGAGAGAGAGAAAGTGAAATACGTGTAAAATTTTCAAAATTAATTTCAAGTATTTCAGTAACATATATGTATTTGATATAAAATAAAATAAACTAAAAGAGTATTTTAAAATAGTATGATTATACTTAAAGATTTAATAAACATTCAGATTAATACATTATATTATTATAACTTGTAGGTTATTATTGTTTTGTTAATTTTGGTTATTAAGTTATAAATTCATTAATTTTACATTAATAAGTTATAATAATAAGTCGATTTATTAAAATTAGTTTAATAGATTATACTTTATTTTTTTTAATTATTCGTAATGTTTAACACAATAGGCCACTTTATTGTCAAATTATGTAATGTACGTGATTATTCTTAATTTAAGAAACGACAATTCTTCCATTATTATGGTTAAATTAATTTTTTTATTATTTATTAAAAAAGTTATTATTAAAGATAATCATTTTATTATATGTATTTATTATATATGATAATTTATTTCAAAAAATTTTTTCATTATAATTATATAGTACACGTAAGTTACAAATTAAATTTAAAGAAATATATTATTTTATGTTAGTATGTATTCAAAAAAATTAAATTAAAAAATAAAAATTTAAATATTACAGTTTTCCAAATTATATTACTTTATAAACTCTCAATAATGACTTATTTTTGCATTTAGAAAACATCTAGTAACAACAAATTTTGCCGTTGAATGTTTATTTTTATAAATTTAGATATAAATATATGCTTATACTACATATTGTCTATTTCTTATATCATTGGCATGCTAGTTTATAATCTGAATGAGTGTTAATATTCCTTAATTCTTACCAATTATTGTTTAACTATATTTTGCAAAACTGTATAATAGACTTTTAAAAATAATTCAATAAACTATAATTGAAAATAAAATATACGGATGGAATTCTATTTATTCATTGTACTTTCCTTCGCTATCTTAAAATTGAGCATTATTTCACTTGCATGACATATTTATAAACAAAGTACAAGTTAATTCTAGTAATTTCAATCAAATTCGATATATTTTATCGAAAATTGGTTAATGGTTCCTTCAAGATTAAATTAGTTAAGATCGAAAAATTAGTTAGTATAAAAGTTAAAAAAAAAACTCGACATTATTTTCTTATTATAGTTTTTTCTTTCTCGCGAACTAAACTTTTTCTGCTTCATTAAATATTTTCTCGATAGTTGGACTTATACATTTATGAATTTATTGCGGCTAGTATGAAGTTGAGTAATTGACGTGGAAAATGTAAGATTACGTACTAGTCGAGTTAATAAAATTTCATTATACAGCGTCAATAGTTGCTCAAATTAGTTGATTATCAATATTATTTTGATTTACGCAACCTTTGAGCGACATAATATTCTCGACCTGTACTTTTTCAAATGGAAGATAAACGGATTGTTAGCTTGACGAAGAGAGGTGCACTAGGCGGTCAGAAAGGACAGGGTATAAAGAATTTGATCCCTGATGTTTGTGGCCTTTTGTACGTACAACGCGTTATAAATGTAACGAGCTCTCTACTCGCTACCGTTAACACACGTATATCGAAGCGATATAAAAGTTGAGATACGACGTTACTGTATATACGGGGGATGTCTTTTGTCTGCGATCAAAGAAATTCGTTCGCCGTTTGTTGAAAAGAAAGTTTTGTTGGTTCAAGTTTAGCTTGAAAATGTTTTCGTTCAATTGAGTTATTACTTAATAGCTTATCAGTATCCATCTCTGTAATCACAAAAGCTATCAGAGAATGGCTTATTCGACCTTAGTTTTGCTCTTCGGTCTCTTCCATTGTTTTTACTTTATTTACTGTGTATGCCGCGTATTTGAAAAATTAAACGAGAATAAAACTAAGCGCGCATGCTGATATATCTTTGATGTTTTAATGATAAATTTTATTGTTGTTTTAGTATTTTGTACTTATTTATAAATTTGTTTCTATTTATGTAAATCTTAACTTTAAATCTAATTAAAGTTGGCTACTATGTGACTAGGAATTATATACAATATAAAATGCTTGTATTCAGACATTTTTAAGACAATAAAATTTCTGGGTATATATATATATATATACACGCATCTATATTACGTTTCAACGATATAAAGTAAATGATAGAGATGTTGGTTTTAAAAAATGTTTAAA
The DNA here is from genome assembly GCA_030522565.1 of Ceratosolen corneri. Classification (NCBI taxonomy): domain Eukaryota; kingdom Metazoa; phylum Arthropoda; class Insecta; order Hymenoptera; family Agaonidae; genus Ceratosolen; species Ceratosolen corneri. Next base: position 9,467 of record JAPYYT010002397.1, on the reverse strand, counting down.
TCTAAATAATCAATATTAGCATTAAATTTAAATTAAATTCAATCTTATTAACATTAAATGGAATGTCAATAGTGTACAAGTAATAATAAAATTGAAGAAAGCACGTTTAATGAATGCTTTAACAAATTATATATGCTAATTATGTAGCGGGTATTTGCAAAATGATTAGTGTTTTATTTTGAAAACGATTTTAAAAAGAATATTTTCTGTTATTATTTCTACTAGTTACTCAAAGTTATATACTTTTTTTCAAATATCCCCATATAAATATCCCCATATAAATAAAAAATATCATAAAAATTGACACATAGAATTATAGTTGCTTAATATAATGTTTTTTAATTGTTTTCTATTAACGATGTCTTATGCATTTTCTAACAAATCAAAAACTTTATATTTTCAGTTTTTTATCAGGTATCACTTTTTTGGGAAGTCCTACAGAAGTTTATCTTTATGGTACTGCATATTTAAATGTTGCTATTGGAGCAGCCATTGTTTGTGTAGTTACGATATATGTTTTTTTACCAATTTTCTTCAAACTTCAGCTCTCATGTACAAATGAGTATTTGGAATTGCGTTTTTCTAAAGATGTCAGAAAATTATCATCATTAGTATATCTCGTCGGCTTATTAGCTGTGACATCAGTGATAATTTATGTACCTGCTTTAGCCTTTTCCCAAGTTACAAAATATAGCATACATGCTATAACACCATTGCTCACAATTATATGTATAACGTATACTAGTATGGTAAGCATAATATAAGATAAGATGAAAAATTAATGAATTTGAACTACAAAACAACAAAAATACCTAAATAAAACTATTCAAATGAATCTTTATAATAATGAAAATTTGTTAAATTTATTAAATGAATGAGTTAAGTATTTACATACATTTCGAAGTCGATAGATGTTAGTTAATGTAGAACTTAATAATTAATGGGTGATTAAGCGTCAAGTCTTATGTACGAATTTTGTTACTTTTGTTATCATAAATACAACGCTCGTACTTTGTAATGAAATTACGGTGTTAAATCAAATAGTATATTAAATTCAAAAGTGTTCGAAAGTCCATCTAAAAAACGTTCTTTTTTCAATTCTTTTGGTTCTATTTTTATCATTAATATAATACAAATTTTAAAGAGTATCATTTATTTTTCTAAATATTTGTCGAAAGCAAAGTCACCGATTTATAAATTTACAACAAATTCTTAAAATATTAAATGATATATCGCACTATTTGATTTGCATGAAAATAAACATGTGATAATTTTCGAAAATTAATTTATGAATTTCAAATTAAAAATATCGATGCAAATTAATTTGATTATTCTACGATCTTTAATTTTAAAATAAAAGTATCTGTACTGTGTAATTTAACGAGTACTTAATCAAGAAAATGCTAATTAGTAAATAAAATTTATTAATGGTTCATTTAATTAAAAAAATATACAATTCCTAATTTTATTTATACATTACGCAAAAATTAATTTGAATTTAAAAATGAAAATTTCATTTATTTTTTAAATTCGCAAGTTAAAGTATTTAATACGCAGAGTTTATATTATTATATTTGTTACAAAATACAAATAAATAAAATTTTCTTTCAATAAAATAAAGCTAATGCTATATTCAATCACCAAAGATTAACTTACTAAAAACTGAACAATAAAATCAATTAAATGTCCAGCAAGTACAATAATAATATAGGTAGTTAATGATATTTATTTTAATTGATAAACATTATAATTTTGTAAACATTTTTTTAAATTAAACAATAAAGAAAATAATTTTATACTCAATTTAACAATGTATGTTGTACTGAAAAATCCATACCATGGAAAGACATAGTTTCCACCCTTTCGGATCACTGAACTCTTTAATGCATATAAGTTTTATGCATTATGAAATTATTGATCAATCACAATCAATTATATAAGCTATAATATGTAAGAAAAATATTTTACAAATGCTTTTATTTTAAATCTGCGTTATTTAAAATGCATTAAATATTTATAAAATACAAAAATAATTGAATTTATGCGTTCCACAGAACCAAAAATATCAATTATCTTAATGGTTATTGTTAAAAAATGTCACTTTCGATTTTCAGTTATATTACAGGATTTATTGCTTACTTAATGGGAATATAAAATCATAATGTAATCATTATGATAAACGAGTAAATAAACTTATTGGCGGCGTCTGAAGAAATGAATTTAAAAATCGACTATTGATGCTAAAAACAAGCAAATTTTGAGTCGTATCAATTTTATTCTTTGTACACATAATATCTGTATATTCTCTATTACTATTTTGATTCTTCGGTCAATTTGATTATTAATATTTAAATAAATAATGTGAAATGTATATATATATATATATATATATATATGTGTGTGTGTGTGTGCGTGTGTTCGTGCGTATATCTAAGCATAACGATATTATTTAAGGGTGGCGTTAAGGCTGTTATTTGGACGGATACTTTTCAATTTATTTTTACTTTAATTGGAGTATTTACTGTTCTTGTTATTGCACTATCATCTGCTGGTGGAATCTCAGAAGTATGGGCTATCGCCAAAGAAGGAAATCGAACAAACACTTTTGAGTAACACGAAATTATTTATCTATTTAAAATGATAATTAAAATCTCTATGTAAATAAGATTATTTAAAGAATGTAATAAATAAATGTATTTAAGTTTTTTTTTCTTCATATTTGTACATCCGTTCTTTATATATTTATATATATATATATATATGTAATATTATTGAACAACGACATTATTTTTAGCATGGATATTAATATGTTCAAACGAAACACATTTTGGGCAGTGCAAGCATCCGTATTATCATCATGTATTAGTCGATTTAGTATTGGGCAAAAATATGTTCAAAAATTTTTATCTGTAAACGAGGAAAAAGACGCAAGAAAGTAATTATTGGCCAAAGAAAGCTTAAAAATATTTATGGTTATAACTGTAATTGAGAATTAATTGTTTTTTTTTTTTTGTTTTTAATAACAGAGCTATTTTTATAATGGTATTTGGTTGGATAATGATTGTCATTGTGTGTGCTCTTATTGGACTATCCATGTACGCGAAATATCATGGATGCGATCCTCTCGAAGCTAATGTAAGTACAGCGCAAAAATTCCGCTAAAATCCAAAGTTTGAATATAAAATGTCTTATTAACGTCTCATTTTTTTATATAAAAATAATACCGTTGAACATTCTTAACAGATATTTAAGTACAAAAAAAAAAAAAAATATTAATTAATATTTAGAAGAATTTTCCATATTCGTTTACTCATAAATATTCAATTTAAAATAGAGTGTAATTGAAATTCCGAAAAACAAAAAAAAAAACAAAAAATCCATGGTTAGTAATATCTCGGTGGTGTTGGTCCCTAAATCTCAGATCGAAATAAAATTAATGTCTCGATGCATATTATTAATCAATTATGGTCTTTGTAGCTCGTAAGTCGGATTGATCAAACTCTCGTGTATTTCATTTTGGATATTGCTGGTGACGTACCAGGTCTTCCAGGTATCTTTTTGGCTGGACTTGTCAGTTCTTCACTTTCAACGATGAGCGCTTGCTTGAACACACTCAGTGGAATGATTTACGATGATTTTATCGACATGTGGCTCCCTATAAGTACTAATCGAGAATCTAGAGCTGCCAATATCATGAAGGTCTTGCAATTAAATTATTTAGAAATTAGTTGGAATTATTATTATTTCAGGTAGTCTGGCATTTTAACGTGTAACTAAGCGCTCGATTGAGAAGAAACTGTTGTCGGATTCGTTTGAAAAGTAGCGGCATCTTGTTGGTCATCTCAAGTTTTAAAAGTAGCTAATTATGGAATGTGAAGTTTTTGCTATAATTAGTGTTATATTTTTTAATTTGATGCATCGCTATTAACTTTACGAGAACTAATCCATTGGATTGTCTACTAATTTACCAGTGATATGTTAATTTAAAATTTCACTTTTTAGTAACAATTGTAAAGTAAAGCGGATCACGCTCGAAAGCTTACATTTGGTTAACCAAACGAGATACGCTTTAACGAGACATTCAAAACTTTAATCAAAGAAATTGATCGCTAACAATTACAATATTTATACTTTGTGCTCTAAAGCTATTGATACGAACTGTACAGTCACGAACGATTACAACATTTTCGTCGCAAACACGACGAGCAAGTGAATTTATTTCACAAATTCTAAACGCTTCTCGAGATGAAGTATATAATATAATGAGCGACACACACATGGTTTTCGAGCGCAGGAGCGCGCGCGCGCGCGTTAAGCCAATTTAATTAAATAACGCTAACGCCCGTTTTATAATTTGCAGGTGACTGTTGTCATTGTCGGAGCTATTGCAATCGGCCTAGTTTTCGTAATGGAGAAACTGGGAACCATTTACGAGATGATATTCATTATCGGCGGTATACTGGATGCGCCGATTTTGACGATCTTCACCTTGGGAATGCTGATCCCTTGGAGCGGTAAGAAAGGCGCCTTGGTCGGTGGCTACGTCTCTCTCATTTTTATGATCTGGTTGGTCGTTGGATCGCAATGGCACGTTATGAACAAGAGAATATACTTCCCACCGCTGCCAACCACCGTCGAGAAATGCAATTTTACGGGGAACGAAACGCTAATTACGACGACTGCGCGCCCAGCTTTAAGCCCAGCCGACGAGCCCTTCTTTCTCTTCCGAATTTCAATGATGTATTTCACGATAACGGGAACGGCTATAGGCATAGTTACTGCCCTCGTAACAAGTTACGTCAGTAATGAATTGGATGCCTCGACTGTTAATCCCGATTACATATCGCCGATTCTCCACAGGTTAGTATTTCCATCAGTTCAATCCCTTTTAATAAAGGGATGTCGAGATGTAAATAGTTTAGCGATCTTTGATGTGCAACGTTTTACTCAATAAGTTGAGGGCTTTTTCTTTTATCTTTTTTCTTTTTCTTTCTTTTTTTATAATACGTAAGAATGATGAACGTTGGACATGACGAATAAAAATACTTATTTACGCGCACTTTGATGCTGCAATTGTGTAAGGGGGTGCCTATCTACAGATATCATACATTGATTGTATTTACATTAAATGAACGTAGGTGCTGCACTTTTACGTCCATGAGAGCTTTTGTACATGTGCTCATTCGCTCAAATATTTATTTTAATTAAACGCATCATATTCTACTCCATTATTAAGCGGACGTATATTTAACTATTGCATTTAAATTAATTTGTATTTTAATGTAAATATATAATGGTTACGAAATTTCGATAGTTTTGAAATTATATAAAACGCATTACCGTTATTCTTTGAAAGCCTTTTGGATAATTTTTTTTTCAATTTTTATTAAACAGTACTTCTAGCATCAACGATCAGCAACATTGTTTGAAAATATTCTCATCCTCGTACAATGTATTCAATAAAGCGTAATCTTTTACTTAATTTTTATTCGCAAAGTCTTATTATTTATCTGTCATATTAGATTCGGAATAGAAGTACATCATAACGTCAGAAAACTACACTATTACTACTACATCTACATAACTTGAAAATGCCATTTTTTTATATAATTTTTTTATGAAAAAATTTAATTTTATCAATATCTCTCCGAAATATTAATATGACTATAACACCGAAAGAATTAAATCAAGCGAATGTGAGAAAAAGCGAGAAAAAGGAAGAAAAAAAACAAGAGTGAACGCGTGAAAGAAGTGGGGGGAGTGGAGAGAAAAAACTTTTCGATTTTTTTTTTAAATTTCTTTTATAAGAAACGGAGGTAATTAGAATATCAAATAATGTATACGATTGCGACGTGTTTTTCTTGCATGCGCTCGGACAATAAAGCAAAACGAATCAAACGTTATTTTAGTATAATACACATCAATTCTAAATGTGATCGTGTCCATGAATAAAGTGTAACTTGACGAGGCAGTAATAGAAAGGATCCAAACAATTGTTTCATATGTGCATGTGAAATGGAGTTTGAATTTCCGATCTTTGCTATGTACTGATACAAAGGAAATGAACTCACTATTGAAATAGAATTTTCGTCGATCCATTTATTTACGACAATTGACTGACGTAGTATTTTTGAATAAAAATGAAACTATTGTGTATTACATGCATTCATATAGTGTTCCTACAAATGCTTTAAATGTAATTTTTTAAATGCTTATTAATTTCATTTTGTTGTGTTAGTGTATTTACTTCAGAAATATTAAAAATTGTAATATTGTTTTACAAAACATGCGATTATAACCTGCAATCACTTATTTGTTTCCAAATTTTCATAATAGCAATTCATATATGTTAAGAAGAAATGAAAACACTGCTTATATTCGAGCATTTTATAGAATGAAATTACATATGTGGATGTTAGTTATGAAATTAGAGCCAACAGTAAAAATAAATGAATTGTAAAATTCCCGAGCACATGTATAATAACGTAAAAAGAAATAAAATATTTAAAATTTTATTTAGAAAATTACAGTACATAAACATGAATTTATGAAATAATTTATTTATTTCAATGTATTTTTATATACAGCGTTATTAACGCTTAATCGATAATGATCAATAATTTTGTAAAATAATAATAAAATAAAATTGTAACACAAAGTTTGGCAAATACAATTCAGCTTTTATAATATATTATTATTAAACAATATATAATGCTGATTACTATCTTACACCTATGTTTACATAAATACTAATAATTGTGAGATACTTAAAATTGCACACACGTTAATATTCCTCTGTATCATATATTCAATATTATTGATTTACTAAGTAATATGAAGTGAACAAACTAGCATTTTAGCACTTGACATTCTTTAAAATTATAGAAACATTGCTCAATTTTATCTGTAGAATTTCAATATTATGCGAAATAATAAATAAACTATTTTATATATATTCTTAAGTTACCAATACACAAATAATTTAAATATATTTAAATTTTTTAATTTATTGACCGTAAAAGTAAAATCCGAAAGTCCAGTACTAGGCTTTTCATTATATCTTGGTACATTGATTAATAAAAATTACAATATTGAATTTTTCATCTAGCTGTGATGCTAATATACATTTATAAAAGTATTGCTTAAAATTTTTAGTTAAATATTTTGAATAACTTATTAAATATATATTAAATATTTTTTGCTTAAATATTTGTATAGCGAAAATAATTTAAAATAATTAAATCATACTTACATACATATAAATTTGGATATAAAAAGACACATTTATAACAATTTAAATAATGGAAGAATTATTAAAATTTTGAATTAATATACATAAAAATATACATAAAATATATTATATAAATATAAAAAACTATTTTAAATGTTGTTTTTATTAATATACGTCTTATATATACGAATATTTAAAGTTATGTTTAATTTTCTTCTACTTACATAAATTTATATTTTTATATTTTCAGATTTTTACCCAAAAAGACTTATGTTGATATACCTCTCAAAAACATTTATTTAGACGATAAAATGGAGATTAATGAAGCGTCTAAATTGTCAAATGGCGTTTAAGTCATCGTAGAATATTTTTGTAATGTAAGTTGTATTGATTGAAAACACTACTAGTCAATCTCTTATAAGAAATAATTGTTATACAAATATAATAGTTATTTTATCAATTTTATTTTTATAAAACAGCGACAATGTTACGTTAATAAAAAAAAAAAAAAAAAAAAAAAAACCAATCGAAATAAATACTACTAAACATATATGAAAATATATGTAAACCTATTTACTTAAATTATGTTAATAATTTAATATAATAATAATTAATAAATATATATATATATATATATATTTATTTATTTTACTAAACATTATAAATTATGTATGAATAAAAATATCATGTAAACAACATGTAATATAAAAATTGAAAATGTATAATACATTTTATGTACTATACAATTTTTATTACAAAATTTGTAATGCAAATATAAAAAATGAAAGTTTGTAAAGTTAAATAATAAAGTTTGTAATGCAATTTTTAATTTATATATAAAAGTTTTTCCACGGCTATAATCATATATTATTATTAGATGATTAAACAGATGTAACAAAAATATGTAATTAATTTAATTCTTTTAAAAATGAAAATGACGCTGATTTCATTTAGGTTCCGTACATTTTACCATATGACGTGTGCGCAACATTTTTTTGTATTATTTCTGAATAATAGAATATATTAAAACATTACTACCGTCTTAAATATAAATTACGAACATAATTTGGTAATTGCATTCTCGAATCTAATCCAAGTTACGAGAAATACTGCTAATTAAACATACGAGTACATGCTCTAATGACTGTTTAAGTACAGTAAAAAAAATTGATTCAACTATATAAGGATTGATTTTGATAATTGATTCAATGATATATATTTAAATGCCTTCGGCATTTAAAAACACAAGTGATGTGGTCTAATTTAATATCATAATATATTAGTGATAAAATTAGTAACCGTTTCACATTCTTTCATTTGCATAGCATTCTGTTACTTATCCGAGAATCCCATCCTTTTTCCTTTTATTCACTTGGCAAATGAATTGGACTCCAACACGATATGTTCCTTCCTCTGCGCTATTTTCATGCAGTGTATTCGTCATAATTTTAATGTCTGTTAGATTGAGCTCTAATTTTATGAATCGTACAAATATTCCACACATTGATAGATTAAAATTTATTATCCGAAGAATTACATCAATAATCTAACAAAAGTCTTATCGATAAAAGTCTATTAGTATAAGTGGCAAACATCATTCATTAATTGTATATTTATCTTATACATGTATTTATTAATAGAATGTTAATCATTTTATACTTTTAAAATTATGCGCAAGCTTCGCTTGATATTTAAAAAACTATTATTTGGCCGATTTTCATTTTATCATTTCCATAAATATATATAATTCAATGCATTGACATAAATAATAAAACTATAAAACAATATAAAACTATATAAGTATGTTTTTCTATTATTTATTGTTTTGGAATTATTATTAAAACACTATACAATCATAAACAACTTTATAATGTATTGTTACGTATTTTATTTTCTACTACACTTGAACATTAATTTTACAAAAGATGAACTGTGTATTTTACATAATAAATGTATAGCTTACTAAAACTTTCACTATAGCTAAATATATAGTCAATAAATTACAAATCTGTAGTTTTTATTTTTATTTTAATTTTATAAATTCATTAGTATATATATATATATATATATATATATATATAATAAAATGAAATTGTAAATAAATATTTTATTTAATATTTAATAAAATATCAAATTATAAATGAAGTGATGTTAACTAATATAAAATAGCATAAAATGTATAACCATATAATACTTCATTTTAATTATAACTTGTATATATGTACGATACCGTTAT
>JAPYYT010002396.1:0-18847 GCA_030522565.1 Ceratosolen corneri | reverse complement strand
TCATTATATAAATTGTTTATAGCAAAATACATTATATTATTAATTTCAATATTATTTAGTTACAATTTCTAAATTTGCAATAAATTCGTTTATTTATAATTAATTGTATCTATAAATCATAGCAGATTAATGTGGAATTGAATTTTCATGTAAGATCAAATAGAGGATAAATAATTTAATATTAATTTAATTCTTCATTTTTTTCTATTCTCACAAAAAAATAAATTCGTATTCTATGGAAAAGTCATATAAATAAGCTGCTGCATTACATCTAAACAGCTATAAATATAAAATATAAAAATCATTAAACATTGCTATGAATTTGCATAATTAACCCGAGTAATATTCTATAAACGAATTCGATATAATAATATTCGATAAGCGAATATTATTTGTAAATAATACAATAATTAAAATGTAAGCAACATTTAATACTTGAAAAAACGCAAGAAAAAAATTGTTACAAAAGTGCAACGACATATCAACAAACACTAAAGATTGTCATATAGTTATGCAAATAAATAAATTTTAGAAAATAATATAATATAATGAAGTTATTAAAATTCTTTATAAATTTTTAACAGAAAAACATTCTATATAATTGTTACATATAAATTTTTCCGATTTAATTATTTAATATAAAAAATAAAAATTTCAATATTCCGACAAAAACTTATTTTTGTTTGATGAAAATCACAAAAACAATAAGTGTGCAAATAAAAATTTAGTTCGAAACTATTTTTTAAAATTAATTGAAGTATGAAAGGTTGATTGAATAAGATTTCCATCACTATTTGGAATATGTAATGGTTCTAGGAAAATTCGATCCATTAATTTTGTGATATTAAATTTGCTTAAATTGGTTCTTGAGTGCCGTTACATATAATTATACATATAATTATGAAAATTATAGCTTTGTAAATCTTTTGTAAATTTATTAAAAAGTAATAACAGTTGTATATTAAATACTATTAATAAAACTTTTTAATTTATTCGAATAAAATGGATTATTACGTAAATATTACTCAGACTGATAACAGAATTGTTATGAATTTTATGTAATTTATATAATATAGATTGTATTCAAGAAGGTGATAAAATTTACAATTATAAAATATCAATGCATTTATAAATAAAATTATTTTCAGTAGAATACGATAATTAGCATCTTAAAGCATTTAACGTATTCAATAAATCGCATAAAATTTTAAGAAAGTTCTTGTTCTTAATATGTAGATATTATAATTTATGATTTTTTCCTGTTATTAAAAATGTTTGTATTAAAATCAATTATATGAAATTTCAAAAAAAAATAATATGTTTTTGTTTTTTACAAAAACTTCAGTGATACATCCGGCACAACTTCAGATTTTGAGTGCAAGTTAATGCACAGGTCTCAAGTATTTTTAAACTTTAAACTTGCAAAGTACTCAAATCAACGAAAAATATTGGCATAATGATTGTACCACTCCACTTATATTTGCCTTTACTGTTGATCAAAAAATTGCTTGGAATTAAAAAAAAGTTCTTACAGTAGTACATTACTTTTTTACGTTTGCTATGTTTATATACTATCATTATTTATTGTTTTATATAATATTGAAAACAGGATTATGTTAACAATTTATTTTTAGTATATCATCCAATCGATATTTTATCCGTATAAATATTTATCATTTTATTTCCCGATGTTTTTATTTCAGTGGGCTTTCATTTATTTACGAAATTCTTCAAATTTTATTACTCTAAAATAAATAACTACATATTTATCAATAGCTTATACATATTTGCCGCTTGACAACTAAAAATTTATATTGTTACGACATACATATACGATAACATCCAATTACAAACTCAAGCTTGTAACTGACAATTGCATGGATTGAGAAAAAAGTTGCCTTACCAATATCATGCACATAGTTCTCAAAACGTTCGTGAAGAATAACTCGTTCAACCGGCAGACGGGCAGAACCTCGACCGCCTGTATCCAATTCCCATTCGCCTACGACAGCCGTCCACAAAGCGCCGATAGGCAAGTTAAATAGATCGCTAAATAAAAATTAAAAATTTGGTGAAATTACTCGCTATGTAGTATACCACATAGGTTACAATAATCTGTAAGTGTAATCATTAAACGTAGATTAGTTAAATCGGTCTTCTTAACAATTTACCAATAAAGGGGTCTCGTCTAAGATTGTTATTTATAATATTGTCGTTTATAAAAAAAATAGCTAGTACATGTGATAATCATTGTTTGTATAAATACATAATAAAGAAAATAAAGATTGACAATAAACAATAACTGCGCTCTTATAGAATGATCTGTAAATGATATTTAAATGATAGTGAATATGAATATTGGATTTTTTTCACAGATTTTATTAATTATTCAGTATTGATTACATCACTACTGTATGCATCTAAAAAAAATCTAGAATATTTTTAAAAGTCGTATTGAAAACGACTTATTAAATAATTCAAATATTAGAATTTGATATACTAGTGTCAATGAATAATTATTAAAAATAAGAATATGAAACATTAAAGGAGTTTAATGTAGTAGTCATAAAATTAAATAAGTAGCTTATTTATAGAGAATTTTAATTTATAAAACATAATTTTATCATAACAGTTTTATTAGTTTTTAATTTAGTTAAACCCGATCGATTTATATTAGTTTCATATTCTATAATATATTTGAAATTCCACAAAATGTACGACATTCAAGAGCATAAATTTTAGCCTTTATTTTTATTTTTAAGCCAACATTTCAAAATTTATAACAAATTGTTTAACTGTAATATTAAAACATATATTAACAACAATTGGAAAAATGCTTTGTGTAGATCATGAAAGACACAAGTCCATGATTATTACCATCCGATATAATTTGCTCATAATTGGCTCTATTGCTCTTTTTAACCAAGAAACTGAAATTATTATTTATCTTTATTTACTTTATACTGTTATTTTTATCCTAATACCACGACATTAATTTTTTACAAAATACAAAATAAACTTACATTTCGATTATTCCATATAATTGGGATAACTTCCAAAGTTATAAATCAATATATTAATAGAATACAACATTTTCAATTTATCAATTGACTTACATCAATTAAATCGAATGTGTATTGCAGACAAAATTATTGCGAGACGCAAAGCGCATCAACAATTGCGTACAGTGTAACAACAAATATAAACCCAAGCACATAATTGCGGAAATTACTTGTGTATGCAGTGAGCGGCGGTGAGGACCCAACTCTCGTCAATGAGTACACCTCCACACCAATGACCGATAAATCCAAGCTTCGGGTGGAGCAGTTGTAGCGAAACCTGCCAGGGCCAGGAGCCCCGTCTGCTTGGCTTACCGTTGAAGATACGCCCGGTTGTCACACCGTGATGCTGCTGTTGACGCGGCTGCCGCTGCCAGACTGCTGGACATCCACATTCTGCCGTTCAACAGCGCATATTTTCACCTCTCAGCCGTGAAGCTACCGTCACTACCACACCTGTACTTTCCCTCTCACTTATCATTCTTTTATCGAGCAGAATTTTCAGGCTTGCACATAGTTGAGGTTATGCACAGGATGGAGAAGGAGCTTTTATTCTCGAGCTATACTCTTTAATCAGTTCGGTGTCAAGATTGAATTTTTCAGAAGTCGCTTAGAGTAGAATCATACCCTTGTTAGAATGTATTGAATCGTGACGCTTTATGTATAGCGATTCAGAGAAAGGAGAAAAAACTTTCATACTTCACATTACTAAATTACTTTGTTTAATTTTATTTTTAGTTGTGTTTTTTATTGAAATGACCCAGAATTAATACTTAAGTCATTTTATTTTAGAGATTTTCTTAAGCTGTAAAACGAAGCCAATTTCTATTTTAACAAGAGTGATTTTCTGATCTTTTGATTTCAAATATCACTTTAAGTTAATATTCTCATTTAAATAATTCTAGATATATATATATATATATATATATATATATTACCGGCGTAATACTTATGTTGTGTTGAGTCTACTTAGTTGTCAGTGAGTTTCACAGAGAATGTACGAAAAATTTTCTAGCGAATTAAAAAGGCATTCTTAATTTACATTTTGATAAAAATTAAAAATTTTAGGATGTATTCGATTTTATTATATGTTATATTATTTCTTTAATTTCAATAATAATTGACGATTTTAAAATGAAAATTCATTTTTATTTCTATTCATAACGCACTGCTAATAACCATTATTAACTGGTTTATTAATTTTTTTTATACCATCTTCGAATCAATTATATATTAAGATGAAGATTAAAAGTAGGGAATAATCCATTATTACACGGAATATTGATACATAGAATGGAGAGTCGGAGGTTGACAAGATTGGGAAGTGGGTGAGTAAAAATGAATAGAAAATTGTGTCACTATTTTACTTAGTCATCTGATTAGTTCTAAAGTAAAAGGTATATAATATATTTTTCTACATTTGCTTGTATTCTACAATTTATATTTAATCTTATGTATTGTAAATTAGCCTTTTTTACTTTATAATATTTTATTAATTAAATCTTATTTAATAATACAATTGGTTGTTTTTTTTTTTTATAATAAATTCATTTGAAGAATGCATGAATTATCGACATTTGGAATAATTATACTACATCGAGTAAATATTATTTTCTAATCTAAATTTTATAAATATCAAAATTCTGTTAATATATTTCAAATGATACATCATAATATTAAAAGCATTTCACTGCATTTCGATATATTATATATATTAATATAAAAATATATCAATACTATTAAACATATTAAAAATGTGTAATACCTTTTTATAAAAAGTTTATAAATTTATGTTTAATCTATAAATTTAAAAATTACAATTATATTTAGAATTGTTCTGTTTAAAATATTATAATTGAAACTTCAAATATATTCGCATTTCAAAGTGCGGATAACTTTAACAATATATTAGCACACAACATTTGGTAATTTTGTTCATTTAATTTAACTTTTTAAACTATTTGATGATTCGGAATAACGAATATCTTTATTAATACTATATTATATTATATAATAATGCTTTATTATATTTTATTGTATGAAAGATTATATTAAAAAATCATATACTGCTGAATTTTTATTAGAATATATTAGATAATGTTATCTAATATGTATAATAAAATTATTTAAAACTTTGATAAACGGAAGTTTTTAAACAAATTAAAATTTAAAATAAATCTTTTAAACATTAATGTTTAATTTGTATGACAGTAAAACTGTTTGAATCGTTTTAATATAAATTAGTGAAAGAATATTAAATAGGATTTTAAAAATTTATTTAAATAATTTTCGTTAGGAATGAATTATTAGGATTATGAGTATATTTAATAAGAATTTTTATTTATTATTGTTCTTAAGTGAGTCTATTTTTATTTGTGTAGAAAGAAGTATATATTTTATTATACCACAATTCTCAAAACATGGTATTTAAAAAATTGTACGATTATTAAAATGTCATTACTAAATTTATATCAAACTTATTGACAACTTGTTGCAAATAAATATATTCATGAATGTGCATAATGAAAAACATTTTTTGAAGAAACTGCTTATATTGTAAAATTTCAGTTAAAAGCGGTAGCTTGTTTCAAATAAAATTCAACACGGAGCTTTGGTGTACTAGTGAAAGCAACTAAGGCAAATGAAATACTTTTACTGTATGATACTTACTAGTATGGTCGTCTTTCATAGCTTTCATCATTGTGAGACTTCTTTGAACAAGTGCGAAAAGAATAATCGCAAGAAGCTTAAGTTGCATCTTCATTTTCATTTTATATGGATATTCTTTGCTCAGTTTTTATAACTTTTAATTACTATTTTTGATAATTATTACGTTATGAGTGAAATTGTCGCGAGCAAGTGAAAAACACATTCTTCCTAATAGTAAACAGTAATTACGACAGAATTACTCCAAATATTAGAGCTTTTCTGTTTGAGCTTTTGCCGGCGACGCGGCGGCAAGCACTTCCACTAGTTCCGGGCGGCTTTGGTACTCACCCCCACTCTCCTCGGAGATTTCCGTCAAGCTTAATGAATGAGCTGAGCTTAAACAATCTCACGGAATCGATCCTCCATAATTACTGAGAAAACTGTTTGGTGGCGTTAAATGACTGTGATTGCTCTCCGCAAATGCATCTCCGCCGCAACAGGCGAGAAAGACCGTAAGAGTTAAGTGCACGAACGCGACTCCGGACTTACTCGCGTCTTCACGAGCGTCCGCCACGGCCACGGCCAAGGAAAGTGATCACCGACCGAGAGAGAGAGAGAGAGAGGGAGATTCCCTCTGAACGCGGCCTGCAGTCATTTCATTCACTTTCTAATTTTCATCGATCGCCGTCACCATCGTTATCGTTACTGCCGTCGCCGTTACTTTAAAAATCTACGATTTTACAATTTTCCATCGTTTTCTTTTTCAATATCCAAGTTTTCCTATGTACCCGTGTACATTTTCATATATTCATGGAATATTAAAAACTGCATGTTATAATTTGAAGCCAATTTGTTATAAGATAATGCATTGGCCAATCAATAGTTAACTATTCAAAACTTTTAAACGACTAATGTGAAATCAAATCTAATAGAACTTTTATTAAGAATAATTTTAACTGCAGCAGAATATATGTGAATTTTCATTCTTTAATTACTTTAAAATATTTTATAACACATTTAGTACTAGGTACTGCATATTTTATCAATGGAGATTGCGTAAAGTATTTTTAATAATCTTTAAACCATTTTCAAACAAGATTAATAAATAAAAATGGTTTATAATTTTCAATGAACTATTTCTTTAACATTTTTAATTTAGCTAAATAAGCTTACAAATTTAAATAAAATTTGATCATCTAGTTCTGATATTACATCAATTAAAATAGATAAATAAAATGGTAAATCGGATATCTTATTGAAGAAATAAGAAATTGAAAATTAAAATCACTGTTTTAAAATTTTTATACCGATATAAACTCTGATTGGGCATAAATTGTTATTCAAGTTTACTGTATAATAAATTTAATGCCAACTCGAAATGTTCTTATAACATCTATTAAAAAGTTAAGTAGACGTTACAATAAATTCAAAATTTTTAAATGTAATGATCCATCCTTACATGGAATATTACTATTCTATTTTAATAGCGTTTCACCCTTTTTATATAACTTTTTCTTATTCTTATTGTTACTGAATTTTACTTCAAATTTTCATATATTTAAATTGACACTGAAAACATAGAAATTTTTATTATAATGAGAGTCAATAATTCGAGAATCAATATAGAATTAAGAAAATAAAGAATTGATTTTTTAAAGAAATACTTTTAAATTAAACATCCATCTATGTTAAAGTTTTTTAATTAAGTTATTATTTATAAGTTGTAATGACATATACATTAATATTATAAGTTTGAAACAAAAAAAAGTAAAATTTATAATGTATACCTTCACATTTTATTCTAATATATTTGTGCCAAATATTTCAAATATTAGAATTTTAACATAATAATATGAAGACTAAATGCTGACATTGAAAATAAAAATATTAGCATTTAATATTGAACTAGTGTAAATAAAATATAAATAAAATTGATCATAAAAAGGGGTTGTTTCAAAATTTATCTTGGAGGTTAATGAATTAATCCCAATCTTTTATTTTAATAAAATAATTTTTAATTAATTTTTTTCTAAGCCTTAGAATAATTCCAGTAGAAATTTGTATGTAATTTTTTATAGGAGTGATTTCAGTATCTTGGCAAACACGATCTAAATATTGAATTTTACGGCGATTCATTTATTGTATTTTAAAAGAGTTAGGAGTTTTATTATTTGTTAAATTGTTATCTGACATGTTTAAAAAATTCATTAAATAATTCCTATGTATCATTTTTCTTTCAATTTATTGATAAGTATTCCTAATGATGTGTATTATAGAGTAAAAATATTAAGAAAAGTAAATATCTTAATAATGCTCTTCAATTATATGCAAATAATGCCTTGAGGAATAAAAATTGATCAACGACATACGAAAACGTTGTTGCCATTTATTTCCTAACATTATTTCAGTTAAAAAATTAATATTCTTTGTAAAATCTTATACAAAATTTAATATAAAATTGTTCACTCATTGTAATTATTATAAAACGTTTGAGTTCCTATTTGACTTCACATTAAAATGGATTTCCCTACGAGCAGAACTTCTCTAGTGTTTAGCAAATATTGAAACTCAAAAAGTCGAGGTATGTCCGTTTACCCAGGACTGTTTTCCTGTTTTCAACAATATCGGTTGGCCTGTAAAAAGCATAGGATTATTGGTAGGATAAAGCAGAACGCGCACGTATAGGTAGATGCGGGGCTAGAAGTAATGAAAAAAAGGAGAATCGAAGTCGAGTGAGTGGTGACTTGTAATAGATAAATAACGGAGCGCGGCCCGCCGCGTAGCCTTTCTCTCCTCCGCACTCTATGATAAATCGCTCCTCTAAATATTTTTGTTCAGTACGTGGTCGTGTGCATGCCGTCGCGGGATCTTGCTTGACTTTTACGTTCACACGCGCGTCTCTTGACTTTTACTTTTGTCCCGTGAAAATCGCGCCACAATTTTCATACAAAACTTTCTCGCTTTTAGTGTCTAGTTGCAATATATATTATGGTAATTAATATTTTCAAAATCGTTCAGAGAGCTCAGAATGTCTGTCGCTGAGCGAACAAAATTATTTGTCCGCTGTGCTTTGGTTTTCTTGCTTCCATTTACGTTTCCCTATCTTTCAAAATTCGCCAAGAAATTGAACCGATGCCCACTGTTTATTTACCGCTGAATATTCAAACCAATTCTTTGATAAGTGTCTGGCTGATAGCAAATTGTTGATCAAAGGCTCGTAACCTCTTAGCTAAAGGCTCAATTATTACAAAATAAAATAAACAATACAAATAATAATAAAAAAATAATAATATAATGAACGATACAAATAATGACGAAAATAATGATAAAATAAACGATACAAATAATCAGTGTATTGTGAATGATATTCGAGAGTATGTAACGCATTTTTAATTAAACGTCTTCTTTTTTTTTATTCTTTATATTAATCACTAATTCCTGTAATTTTTAATGCATAATATCATTTCAAATAATAGCGTTATTTTAAAAATATATGAATTTTATTTTTTTAATATTTTTCAAATTTTTTCAAAAATAATACATGAATATTGTTTTGTAACATTTGATAATGAATTTATTTGTACCCTTGTAGATTACAATTATATATAAAATGAGTAACCAATACATAACATTGACAAACAATCTTACAATTTTGCATGCATATGCAATTTGCTACTTGACTAAGCAGAATTATCCTAAACGTAGGCTCCGTTTGTTTTATTGGTGTGTGGCGCTTATTATTTTTCTATTTGTAAGTCTTTTTTAGTATTTTCATTTTTAATGATTTATTTTTAGACTAAAAACGTAACTGTAGAAATTTTAAATTAAATAGCTAAAATTGCTAAAAATTGTATTTAAATTTTATTTATTTTTTACTTATTCTTTCTGATACTAATTATTATTATGTGAGTTACATTTAATAAATTTGTAATACAATTTTCAATGACTTAAAGTTCTGTAATTATTATAAATTTTTGAAAGTTTTAGCACCTTCGATATGTTCCGAATTGTTATTTTGAAAATTTAAATAAATGTAGAACATTTTATAATATTATAATTTATATATAATATTATAATTTATATATAATATGATAATTTATAATATAATAATTTATAATATAAAAAACATTTTATAACATTTTATAATAAAAACACATTTTATGAATTCTAAAAATTTTTCCTTTTAAATAATAACAAATTACATTCTTTTGGCATAATAATTTTTCTATTAAGATATATGCAAGATTTTTATTAAAGATAAAATCGATGACAATTAAAAATGAAACCAATTAAACTACATAAAACCATCGTCTTATCTATTATACATTGAAGCTTATCTTAATAAATTATCTTATAGTAAAAACAATATTAATCTATATATGTAAATAACTAATATTATTATTTTTAACAATTTTAATAATTTTTTTAATATTTTTTTGTCAAAGAAGTGCATTTGAGTGCAAAGTAGTAAATTATGTACAATTTTTTAATATTTTGTTACGTAATATAATATTTTAAACTATGTTATGACTTAAAAATGGATTTAAAGAAATGTTAAATATTGATAAATATTTTAATCGAATTTCACTTTGAACAATAATATACTTTAATATAATTTTTACTGTAATTTTTTCAAATGTTTTTTAAAATGCAGTTAAATTCAATTTTAAATTTGAATAAAATTTAAATTAAATTTTATTATTCAAAATTTTGTTAATTATTTTAATAAAAATTTAAATATAAATAATTTAAATATTTTGTTCTATTATAAAATTCATAATAAATACAACTATAAATTATTTAAAGTCACTATGAAATAAATTAAAATATTTTAAATAAAATTATGTTTAAGATAAAATTTAAATATCGTACTATACGGACAAACTGCATTAAATTTACTTTCGAAAAGTAAATTTATAAATTAAATTTATGTTTCTGATAACAAATTTCACAAATAGTGCGTATTAAGTAAACCTTTCTTGATATTTCTCTTTCAATATCATTGCTATACGCATTTCAAAGTTATACTTTCAAGCTAATAATAATTTATAATTATATAATTATAATATTATATATATTATATATTATAATTATATAAATATAATATAATAAATATAATATAATAATAATTTATTATTATATATAATTATAATTACGCATCATATAACAAAAATTATATTTTTTTCAACTAATAAAACCGACTAAAAAACAATTGTAATTTAAGTTTGACCATATATGGTCTAATAAATATGTATGTATGGATTTTGACACTTTAAAGTTTATAATAAGAATAAATGATGATATTTACTACTAACATAATTTTGCAATATTTAATAAAATTTAGAGAAATATAATTGATTTTAATTAACATTCAATTGAAATATAATCATTTTTATAAATAAAAATTTTTTTATTCTTATATTTTTATAAAACTGCTAATTTATAGAAATGTGTATCATAAATCGGACAATTTACGGGCAAAAGTGAGATTTTCTTAAACAACGAAGAAATAAAATGTGTATTACAAAAATTATTGCTGTAAATTGGATCTATTTTCATCATGTTAGTACACTTCCTTTTTCAATCTAAATTAATCAATTGGTAATAAATTTAATTTAATAAATAAGAATATCCATATATTGATAATATTGTTTAATCATATATAATTCATAACCTAATTACGATGATTTTAAATGTATATTTTTACATAAGTTTCAATTTGTAAAAATTTTTTTTTCATCACAAAAAACTGTAATTTTTATATATAATATTATAAAAAATTATTAAAAAATTAAAAATTCTAATTAAAAATAATGTATAAACCTTTGAAGTTTTATGATTTTTATAATAAAAAAAATGTATGAAAATCAAAATCTAAAATAATTATATTAATATATTATATATATATAAATATATTATGCGCAATATAATTTAATAAAGTCATAATATATATATATATATATATATATATATATATAATAAAGTCGATAATATAAAAATTTTCATAGATGGTAACGACAAAAAATGTATTTATTTAAGAATTGAAAACTTTAAAAGAGATGATTGATATGCTTTCATAAAGAAAATTGAGAGCGAACTTTCACCATTACGAAAATATTTCAATTAATTAATTGAAAATTTTCTATCAAAATAACCAAAGAAGCGTTTACTTTTAGGATGGCTATTGACATAAAGAATAATCAATAATAATTTAGTAAAATACAATTAGAATATACAAAAAATAGTATAAATTAATAAATTTTAATGTAATCTTATTTAAATTTAGAGTTTTTATAAAATAAAGTTGCAAAGAACTTTTAAGTAATTAATTTTACAATATATCTTATTAATAAATTAGTTTCATAATTACAAAACCAATTATATCAAATAAATACTATAAAATAAATTCTATATAAATAAAGTAAATACAATATAAATTTATAATAATTATATTCATAGAAAATGTAATATAACAAATATATAGTATAAATTTAACATCACTTTATTTATTGATTTAATCATTTGTTATATATATATATATATATATACTTTAAGTAACTGAAGTAATAAATATATAAATATATATTTACGTAGTTTTATTATATATATATATATATGTATATTTACGTAGTTTCATTATAATATACTTTTATAGTACACTTTTATAATATAGTTTATTTATAATAAATTAGGTATTATTAATTTTTGTTAATTAATTTAAAAATAGATTAGTGGCATAATTATTGTATTGTTTAATTTAATATAATGTTTATGTTTTTACAGTTATCAAAATTGAATATATTCTTAGTAAAATTTAATGGTTATTCCATAGTTGGACTATACTTGAAATTGGAATTTCACAATTAAAATCAAGTGATTTAAAAGAATTAATAATGGAGTAGTAATAGAAAAAAATAAGAAATACAGCAACATAAAACAAAGCTCGACCTCGTTATACTAGAGATCTCGTAGTACTGACAATGACAGGTGAGAATCAAATTATTAACGGTCATGCAAGAGGACGGAACTTCAGTCATGATTAATTAAAAGCACCAACAAGCGTTAAAGTTTTTCCTGCATTGATTTTAGGTAATTTACTCTGACCTAGTAAAAATTATTAGTTTCTTTTCTCTAATTAATTATTTAAACTAATGTGCACTTATTATAATTATTTTTTATTTTGAAATGATCGTTTAACTAATGTTGTTTTCTTATATTATTTGAAATAGTTACTAACTGGGAAAAGAGATTTAAAACAGATTCATTTTAGAGTTTAAAATTATATATAATTTTTAATATTTTTATTATTAAACGTTAATGAAAGGTGATTTTTAATCATTATGTTGTAAACAGTTTAATTTATTGGATATAAATTGAAAATACTAGTTTGAAAAGCTAAATATAAAAGTATCTCTTTTTCTTCAAATAGGAATAATTATATTAATAGATGGTAAAAATAGTTCACCCAATTTCAATTAAAAAAGAGTATTAGCATTAATCTCGGTTAAAGTTCTTAATTTGATTAAACGAAATAAATTAAATTAAAACTCATTGGTATTTCGAAAAATCAAAATCCAATCGCATAATTGAAACAAATAACGTGGTATGCCAATAACTTAGAAAAACCGAAAAAACTTGTGAAAGCGATAAAAACGGAGAATTATTGGATTTTATTCTCTACTTCTTTGATTCAAATAGAAAAGGAATGAAAAAACAGATGACTCGCATATAGTGGAGCAAACTTAATTATTGACGTATATATTTTCTCATTAGCTTTTATGATACCTTTTTGTAAAATTATGAAATTTAATTGATAAAATCAAAGGTCATTGTTGTTTAATATACGTGCATATACGTGAAAGCTAACAAAATTAAACCTTGTTCTTGTTGCTTATCATAACGGCAAATTTTTCAGGCTTTACTTTCTTCTAAGAACCATAGATAATGGACAGTGTCAGAAAAAAATCTGAGAAGTGACAGTGAAAATTTTTAACGTTATTTTCATTGTGTCGTAAAAAAAGTTAATATATCCTTCGATGAATTAATTCATCGAAGTTCCTCTTAATTTTTTAAAATCTCCCTTAATTTTTTAAAATCAAAGGTAGGATCGCTAGAAATTGCTGCCTCGCATCTAAATTATGTTCGTATACAATTCATGCTTATCGCTTTGATTTTACAACGATATCATATAATAAAAATTAGGCATCATTTTTGGGAACATTGAATAATGAAAATACTGAGTCAAACGCAGTATACTAAATTATCTACTTTCAATCATTGTAACCATTTGAAGTGCACTTAATGTCTGATTATCTAGTTTAAGTTGTTACACTTAAAACTAATACCATGCTATAGGACCCTGTAGCCAAGCTCACCCCTTTACAATTTGATGTATTTCACTTGCGTATATATGTTATATTGTTTTGGTGTATATCATTTTAACTATTTAGATATCTGAAATGTACTATTTCTGTAGTTTAATAGATAAAATACGTTTTCATAGCGAGTAATAACAACGATCATAATAACTTTCATTCATATTATATTATAAAATTGCAAAACAAATTTCTGTTTTCTAAGTAATAATTTATATCAAGATAGACGGTATATATATAAGTTTTTAAAGCATTTAAGATAATTTGTTATCAAAATAATTGATCCTGTTTTTGTTATTTGCATTAATTTTGTATTAATTTTTGTATTATTTTATGTATGGCTTCGTTATTATATTAAGCGTGTCGTTTTAAAAATTATTCAATTTTTTCTTACTTTTTAGCAATGATGTGCGCATTAAATATTTTATTTATTTACATTAAAATATTCATTGATTGAAACTATCTTTAGACTTTTTGGTATTTCGCTATCAAATTTTAAAAATTATTAGAGACATATAATTTACTAATGCAATTCAAAACCCGTCTATTTAAATAAATTTTATAAAATAATGGACAGTAATTATAGAAAAATAGATAATAAATAAATAGATAGATAGATAAAATAGTAATAGTACAAAATATAAATATAAAAATATATATGACATAGAAGTCAGATTTTAAAAACATGATAACAATATCAAGGCATAGATGTCACTAAATTATATATTTTTAAGCGGGAAAATCTAGTTGTATGTGACATAATAATTATACAATTTTTTGAGTATATTAGCTTTTTCTTTGAAAAGGTCATAGCTTTGTAATATATAATACGCGATACAAAGCTTATATATATAACTAGAATTTCACAATATTATCGATGTCTAAACAGAGGGAATCGAAAAGGTTGCGGTCGATAACTAGCTGGCTAAAAAAGGAGGTTAGGTTATAAAGAAAATTGATCATGGTATAACTCAGAAATTTAAGCGTACTATTACGTGACATTTCAGAAATTTGTCTTAAATAATAATGTGACTTTATTATTTTAATAAACAAAATATAAACTATGTTTGACGTTTTTAATATAATCATTGTTATTGTTTTATTATAGATTAGTTTATGAAGAGTTGAGTATGAACAATTACATTCTTTATATATATATTATCAGTTTTGCATTTTAATGGACTTAAGTATAATTTAACACCATAAAAAAATTAGTATACATTAATTTGATAATTTTGAATATTGATTTATGTCGCTAATAATGAATATAATATTTTATTCTTTCAAACAACTTTAAAGTATTTCAATATCTACAAATATTTTATTTACAGAAAAATACGAAAATCAAAGAAAACGTAGCAGATTCTAACTCCATTCCGTATCGAAGATCAACAAGAAATCATAAATCTGATGAAAAAGTAATGTATATTATGATTTTTGTTTTATTATATAATAAAGATACATTCTTAACTTTGTGTTCTATTATAATTTAATAACTTCCTAAAGATACATATTTTATATTTTTTAAGCTACCAAAAGAAACTCCAGTTGTGAAAATTGAAAATTTATCTCCAATTACATTTAAAGGCATTATAAATTATGTTAGTGATTTTTATGACTGTGCAAAAGTTTGTGATATCTTATTGTAAGTATACAGTATTATAGTATTTTTATTTATTTTGATATTACTATATAAATTATATGGCCTATTTATAATAGAACCGAAGTGGAAAATAAGACAGACTCAATAGTACCAGTGGGTTTTGATTTAGAGTGGCCGTTCAACTTTCAAACTGGAAGTGGAAAGACTGCTTTGGCTCAAATTTGTTTATCAAACACTGTATGCTATTTATTACATTTGTATAATATTCCAAAATTACCTGCCAGCTTCATTGCACTTTTAAGTCATTCTAAAGTAAAACTTGTTGGTGTCAATATTAAAAAGTGAGTTTCTAATAAATAATCAAGTATTTTATCTACGAACAATCTTATATCATAATTAGAATTTGAAATTAAAAATTTATAAAAAAACTTTTTTTAGTGATATTTGGAAATTAACAAGAGATTTTAAAGAATTCCCAGGACAAAAAGTAATTGATAATAACTGCTTAGATTGTGGTACATATGCAAATAAAGTTTTTAATCGATCTTGTCGTTGGAGTTTAGAGAGATTAACAGCTTATTTGGTAAATTATTCATTTATTTTTATTATATGCATATTTGATACATATTTAGACCAATATTTTTCCAATAAAGTTAGAAAAACGAATTGATAAAGATCCATCCATAAGAAGAAGCAAATGGCATATTCATCCTCTAAATAGTGCACAAAAACTTTATGCTGCCACTGATGCTTTTGTAAGTTTTATTTTTATGCACTTAAAAAATAAATGATAAAATTCCATATTTTGTATTAAAGTATTTAGTTTTTTGTTGAAATTATAATAATAGAAATATTTTATAATTTTCATATATAAATAATAAATTTTCATTTAATGTAATACATACAATTATATTTATAGTAATGACGTTGAATGTATTTGATTAATAATTTTTATATTTGTATTTTTTAAAATTTTTATATTGAAAATTATTAATTGTTAATTATATTAAAGGATGAATTCTACATCATCATAAATGAAACATTTTTATAATAATTATAATTGAATAAATGCTTAATAGGATTAAGCTATAAATAAAAACAATTTTAAAAACAATGAGTTAATTGATCAAACATTCTGTATATTTAATATGTTACTAGCTGCTCTTATTTAATAGTTTTTAATAGTTTTAATTGTAATTTAATTGTTATTTCATTATTTATGAAAAAGCTCACTTTTGCTATCTTATAAAATTATTTTATTCTTTAAAATTTTAACGAAAATGTTCTTCATAGGTTTCCTTGCTACTTCATCTTAGAATTGAAGAGAAAAACAATATTCTAAAACAGGTTAAAGAAGTGACAGAATTCGAATTTTAAATTTAGGATGTTTCTAATATAAAAAGAATGTTATTAAGTATTAAATAGTAATAAAAGTATAAATTATGTATGTATATACGTGATAAAATATTTTAAATTAAAAGTAAAAGGGAAAAAACGAAAAACAAGTGTAGAATGACTACCCGAATCGTAAAAGTTATTTCGACAGGTCGTCTAAGTTATAGAACTGGACTACTATTACAAAAATCTTTAATAAACAAACACCACGAAAAAAAGCAGAAGGACAATCCCAATAGCCTCGTACTCTTAGAACATAACCCAGTGTATACCGTTGGAATTCGTAACAAGCTTTACACTAGTGAAGAAGAATCACGACTCCGTGCTCTCAATGCTGAATTTTATCGTACGAATCGTGGTGGCCTTATAACATTTCATGGACCAGGACAGCTAGTGGCATATCCAATAATCAACCTCAAGGATTTTCACACAAACGTGCGTTGCTATGTATCACAAATTGAGCGTATGATCATTAGACTATGCGCTGAATTTGGGCTTAAGGGTAAAACATCCCCTAATACTGGAGTATGGATAGAGGATCGAAAAATTTGTGCAATTGGTATACATGCCAGTAGATTTGTAACAAGCCATGGACTTGCACTTAATTGCAACGTTGATCTTGATTGGTTTGACCATATCGTGCCTTGCGGTATTGAAGGTAAGACCGTAGCGAGTCTAAGCAAAGAGCTTTTAACTGATATCAACGTGCATGATGTAATTCCAGTCTTAAAGAGAGCATTTTCTGATGAATTCCAATGCAATATGCTTGATATGACCGAAGAAGAAATTTCTTTATTATTCAATGAATGTAGGAACACAGATGAAGCTAATTTGTCTACATTTGCTAAGAGTTGACATAGCATTGTAACGCAAATTCTAATGTCGAAGAGAATATTACTTATAAAATAATATGTACTGTTTTACAATGAAATCTATTTAGTTATTAATGATATTTATATACAAATAAGAATTTACATAATAAAATTAATTTAATATAATTTCACGAAAAATATGATTTTCTATTTTATTTCTTAAATACAGTTAAAATAATGACTTTTTCCTGTTTCCAAACTGTTTGAGAACCGAATAGAAAAAAGAGGATTCCTAAATAATTTTCATATATATATTTTTGAGTTGAAACGGTCGAGTTATCCTTGCATTGTACTCGAAAGGTCGTCAATGCTCGATATGACAATCATGTGCACTGCAAGGTGCATGTAATAAAATAACGGTCAAATCCTTCCAGGAATTAACGCGCAGTTGTGAAATATAGTGCGAGTTGTCTATCGCAACATAGATGCATATTTGTGTATAGTGTAAACATCAAGTGACGTCACGGGCCGAGAAGTCGGGAAAAGGCTTATGCGCCGATTTGGCGCCCCGATTCGATGCCTCCACCGCCTAATGGGGCGGTAACAATAACGGTCAAAGGGCACCAATGACAACTGAATAATTAGTTATCAACCAATCACCAAAATTCCCCACTCTCATCCATGTGCGAGAAAAGTCCTCTCCCGCAAAGAGCGGGGTGAAAAGTTTAAGTACAGCGGCGCAAGAGCGTCGCGTCAGATTCCGCTTGGTCTTCATCATTAAAGTATCGATTCTTTGACCAATATAAAGTTGTGATTAGTGAAGGGCTTCTCCACGATCAGTACACTAAGGTATCAAGGTTCAAGGAAGGTCAATGAAGGCACTGTAAGGGAAGCAACGAGCGCTGGACTGTGCTATAAACTCTACGCGACCAAGGAAGGAAGGCCGCCAAGACT